>CAUYLG010051326.1:0-13264 GCA_963573385.1 Cacajao melanocephalus | reverse complement strand
AGCCTTGTGGTATAGTTTGAAGTCAGGTAGTGTGATGCCCCAACTTTGTTGTTTTTGCTTAGGATTGTCTTTGCTATGCAGGCTTTTTTTTTTTTTTTTGGAGACAGGGTCTCACTCTCATCAGCCAGTTGGTAGTATAGTGGCATAATCACAGCTCACTGTAGCTTCTATCTCCCAGGTTCAAGTAATCCTCCCACCTCAGCCTTGCCAGTAGCTGAGACTACAGGTATGCACCACCATGCCCTGCTAATGTTTTGTATTTTTCACAGAGATGGAGTTTTATTGTATTGCCTGGGCTGGTCTAGAACTCCTGGGCTCAAGGGATCCTCCCACCTCAACTTCTCAAAGTGCTAGGATTACAGACTTCGGCTACTATACCAAGTTATACTTTCTTTCTGAAAGAGCACTCAGTGATCATGACTTTATTACTATGGATATTCTTATACCCTGGAAATTTTTAAAATTTCAAATCAGACCTTTTGGTAAATTCAAAGCAAGTATATGAAGCTCCTGACCTCGTAGCTCATGTTGAATGTCTTACATACATCTCAGAACTTACCTTTGCAAATAAACTCCTTCTTCATTTTGTACTAACTCTTTTAACAGTAGTTCTAGCCAGGGAGCTGTCCAAGCCAGAAGCAGGGATCATATTGTCTCCTTCCTCTTCTCTATCTTCCACCTGTAAATGATTCCAAATCCTGCAAACTCTCCCTTGCCCAGAGGAGACAAAATTTTTTCTACTCCAACACCGCCATTTTCTCATCCAAACAACCAGCATCTCTCACTGAACTACTAACTGACCTATCTTTCTGCTTCTTCTCTTTGTTCTCTGTAAATCACTCTCCTCACTGCTGGTAGAATATGCCTTTTAAAGGACCAATCCAATTCTGTATTCTTCTTAAAGTCCTTTACTGGCTTCCCCATGCACTTGGAATCAAATCCAAATTCCTTCCTCTGGTCTGCAAGACCCTACATAATCCATGATCAGGTTCTGCCCTTCTCTCCAGACTAAACAGCCTGATTGGCCCCTAACACTCTTTCTTCACTCCTTGACCTACGGAGCTCGTTCCTCTGTGAGAAGCTTCATTATAGGCACTAAATGTTCTTCCTGAAGAACATACATGTTGGCTCTTTCACTTGGCTCAGGGTGCAGTTCAATGTTACCTTCTCAGAAAATACATCTTCGGATTATCTCATGTAAAATAATTCTCCATCCTGATCACTCTTAAATCTCCTACCTGGGAAAATGGCTGTGTTGGAACAGAAAAAATTTATGTATCCTCTGGGCAAGGGAGGTTTGCAGAATTTGGCAGAGTTTACCAGTGGAGGATAAAGAGGAGGAAGGGAACAATATAACCCCTGCTTCTGACTTAGACAACTCCTTGCCTAGAGTTACTGTTAAATGAGTTAGGAAAAAATGAAGAAGGAGTTTATTTGCAAAAATGAGTTCTGAGATGTATGTAAGACATTCAACAAGAGCTACGAGGTAGGTCAGTTTCATTCTTTCAGAGCCTTGTCACTAACTGAAATGATATAATTATCTTTTAATAATCTTCTCCACTAGAATGAAACTTTCTAGAAATCATCAGTCTTCACTTCCTAAGTAAAGACTGGTGCATAATAATTGCTGAATAAATAAATATGTTTTATTCTGAAATTAGAAGATGAATAAATAAGTCAGGAATAAAAGGAAGTTCTTTCTCTCTTTAGTATTTATTTAATTCAATAAATTAAGCACCTATCAACTTAGTATATTAGTTGCTCATGTAAAATATTTATTTTTTCCAAACACAATGAAAGATTTTAAAGGCTGGAGAATGTTTTATATAAATTTCAGTCCTCATGGCTTTCAGCACATTATTTGCAGCCTAAGTGTTGCCAAGTAAATATTTGTTGAAAGAATAAGTGGAAGAATCAAATGGGAGGGAATGAAGGAACAAAATACCTTTCTTTTCATATGATAACAAACTCAGCATCCAAAATAAACAGCTCTAGCCAACAGCAGCTTGAACACATCTGCTCATGGCTACAAGTCTTCTTCATGCTTAATATTCTTCCCCGGTGTTTCTCATTTCTTTATCATTTTAGCCTTTGCACAAAATTCAAAGAAACAAAAAGGCACAACTTAAGCCCTCAGAGAAGCTTGGTTAAAGGGTGAGAAACAGAGATAAGTGGTGTATATGATTTAAGACAGGTACTTCAGACTCCATAAATTTTCTCAGTCAGCATTAGAGCTGTTTAATATTTTATGTAGCATTACTTGCCTAGGTGTGATATCAAGAAAACCTCATAAATGTATAAGCTTTCTCTTTTGATTTGTTTTTTTTTTTTCTCCTAGCATTAGGGATGATTTTTGCCCATGTTGCCTCAATTCTCCCCCTTCCCTTTTTCCTTGTTCACCTCAATTATAAACATCTGCAGTTTTCTTTGATTACAGTTAAGAAAATGATTCTAGATCATTATCTTTGTTTATTTAAAGTTAAGGAGATTACAACAGAGATAATTGCTTTATGCCACATGAACATGGAAAGTTTGATGAGCCCTGCATTCATTTACTCATCCCTCAGTCAGGATCTACTGTACAAAGTGTGTTGAAATAGAAACAGAGATTAATAAAAACAGGTCTATATGCACTTTCTTCCCATGACATAGGTGTTGGACAAAGATTTCAAGCTGGGTTTTAACACAACGTCAATATTCAACACTATCCTGTGTTCCATGTTGGTTTCTTACTAAGTGCATGGAGTCTGTGTATATAGTAAGTGTACGTGTGTGTGTGTGTGTGTGTGTGTGTGACAGAGAGAGAGAAAGAGAGAGAGAGAGTTCTGCTTCCTACCGCACTTTAAGTTTCATTGAAAGAAGAGGTAATTCCTTCATATGTTCCATACCTCCTGCATGCATCCAAAATACAGTTTGGATATATAGAAGGCACAAATTATTCTGTAACATTTCATTACATTTATATATTTTTGCAACTCAATTCAATTTGGCTTCAAGTTTTCATTTGCCAGGTTTGGTGAGCTCCATTAGAAACCATGTTCTATGCAACAATTTTACTCTCTGAGGTCCTGATAGGACCAGGAGGGGTTAGAAAGTTTCAGAAATGAGGGAAATGCTCTGGTCATCAACCTAAGCCCTCAGTACTCACTGAAGTTTCTGTTGCTAGCTGAGACCCTCATCGTAAGGCTGGCCATAGGCACTCTTCTGCTGTTCTAAGAATTCTAGTACTTGCAATCATCCTCTGTATGCATTCACCAGACCCAAGTGTCTCCCATCCAATAACCTGCTCCACCCTGTAAATGCTGCATTTAAGCAGGCCACATACCTCTAGTAAAACAAATAGATCCTGATTTTTTTTCCCCTCATTCTTAAGAAAGTCAGCCTTTGGAGACAAATACTCTCCTCTGATACTTTAACATCTCCTCAGTAATCTAGTCTCTACTTATTCATTCCAAAAATGACCTGAACTGTTGGTTCTCATCCTTATCAAGCCTAAGGCATCTATTTATAAAAACTAACACATTATTATTTGTAATAAATATTTTATACTGCATCTTTTTTATACTGAAATAAAATTCATAGCCTACTTGCTCATGAGATTTCACATAAACCAAAAATAAAATTAATAATTCAAAGATTTGCATAGACAAAAGGTTAGACTTGGTTGGATAGAGATTTAGAAAAATGAAAGATAACTCAGGAGAAAATACCTTGATTATGGTAAACTGTAGTGAAAAGATATAAATGTAGCATAGAACTTAAAAGATACAGAAGGCACAGTGATAGGCATGCATGTTTTCAATTTGAGTCTTTAAAGAAGAGAAATAATATTGACAAGAAGCAAAATTTGTGGAGAAAATAGCTGAGCATTTTCTAATACTGAAAAACCACACACAAAAAATAATGTAGTGTTCAACAATTGCTACAAACCTCAAGAAGGGTAAGTAAAAGAAAGAAACCCTAAAAACACCATGGTAAACTGTTAAAGAAATGAAAAGAAAAAGAAAAATCTTAAAAACATCTAGGCAAACACACTCTATTATCTTCAAAGGAGCAACAGCTGATCTCTCTTTCTCACTCTTTCTCAGAGATGGAAAAGCCAGAAGCAGTGAAATGTCTTCAAGGAGGTAAAACAAAAACCTAACAATTTATAATTATATATACATTGAGGAAAAAATAATGCCCAAAAAATGAAGACCAAGTAAATAAATTTTCAGAGAACTGATAGCTAATAGGGTTTGTCACTGGCAGTCTCCTCATAAATAAAACAGTAAAAGCAGAAGGAAAACAATCCACCTTACAAAAAAATATGGAAAAAGTTAGACATCTTAAATATATTGGAAGTATACATAATATACACATATTATATATATATATAAAACTTTTTTCTGTGTGTGTATATGTGCATATGTATATTTATATATTATACATTGTATATAATATTCAGTATGTAGGTCTTGGGTTGATGACCAGAACATTTCCCTCATTTACTAGACTTTGTAACCCCCTCATCCTAACAAGACCTTAGAGAGTAAAACTGATGCACAGAACATGGCTGTTAATGTATCTCACGAAACTTGACAAATGAAAGCTTGCAGTCAAATTGACTTGAGTTGCAACCATATATATATATATACATAAATATATGTTTTTAGGGTTTCTTATACACACATACACACACACACGTGCACACACACACAAAGAGAAAGAGAATTGTATGAGAGAAATGTTGATAACTGCCATCAGAGTCAAGAAAGCCCTGGAAATCAAGAACTCAAAGGGTTTCTTGCTTGTCTTACAAAATGAATATGAAAAATTTATTTTCATTTTTTAGTTGATAATTACACAACGAAAAATCGAAAGACAGAGAGAGAGGTCACTTAATTTCTTATAAAGTTTCTATATATTTAACAAATGATGGTTAAATATATAGAAGAAAGCATTATTCTTGCATTCAAAGAGATTCAAGTCTGGAAGCAATAAGTTACAGTCAAAAATCACTGAAATAGAACAGAGAACAAGTGCCATATGAAGGTAATGAAAACGATTGCAAGTGGAATTTAAAAGCAAAGAAAAGTCGTTCTTATTTTTTGTAATATATACTCCTAATTAGTCATAAGTATTTTTTAAATGTTCAAGAAATGTTTCTAACACAATGTGAGAGACTAGAGTTCATGCTTTATGTTCTCATGTTGGAAAAAAATTGTGCACTGGTATCCTAATTATATAATTTTTAAGAAAACTTTATGGTACAAAAGTTCTTAGTATGAGATTTGTTAAAATGGAGATTCCTAGGTGCTACACAGAGATTCTGATTTGATTAATCAGGAGACTTATGCAGAAGTCTTCATTTTATAATACCAACGGAGAATTTTGATGCAGGCAAAACTTTGGGCTACCCCTTTAGAAAGGCTTTCCGAAGATACGTAGCAGATTTATTCTGATAAGATGTATTTATTAATTTAAATCAAGAGGGGCGGCTCCTCTCAAAAAAGCCACATATGTGGAGTGTAGACAGAATCATCTATACAGAACGGCTTACTTTAAAAAGGGAGGTGTGCATCTTCAGCCCTAACTTGGTGATATGCTAGGCTCACGCTAGCATTGCTGAAGAGCAGAGCAAAAGGAGTCTATTTAGGGAATCAGTTCTTGGAGAGCTTCACATGTTGGGGCCTGAAGGTATATGTGAATATTGAAACCGGTGCCTTCTTTTTCTTTTCTTTCTTTATTTATTTCTTTCTTTTTTTGGGGGGGATGGAGTTTTGCTCTTGTTTCCCTGTCTGTAGTGCAATGGTGCAATCTTGGCTCACTGCATCCTTCACCTCCTGGGTTCAAGCAGTTCTCCTGCCTCACCCTCTCCAGTAGCTGGGATTACAACCTGTGCTTTCTTTTCTGCCGCGGTCTGAAGAAGGGGAAAAAAAGATGGAGGGTGCCACTCCAGTTTCCATTTGCATGTAAAGCATTCAAAAGAATTCCTCAGTGGTTCTTGGAGCTAAAGCTAAAGCGGGATGGATCTTAAAAAACAAAAAGCTTGGAGTAGTGGTGCTGCCCAGGGAGCTATAGACCAAGCAAAGATAAGACCCCGCAGGAGAGCTACTGGGGACATGGATCACTATCATAATACAGTAAAACCAAGATAATACTCTGTGACAGAGATTCAGTAATAGGGAGGGCTAGGGTGAACTGGACCTTGCACCAAGGAAACTCATATGCCATCTGTGAATAAGTCTTCTCCTCACCAGTAGAGACAAGCAGCCATTTATAGACACAGAACAAATGATAGAGAGGCTGCTGTAATCTCCACATCTCTGCGTATGTGACCAACTTTGAAAGATCTCAGACTCCCCATTCCCTTTGCCCAGGCTCTAGTCCAAAAAAAGGTAGACCCAGAATTGGTCAATAACTGAAACCAGAGACCAGGCTCAGAAGGAAAGTCCCTCAGAGACACAGTTCAAACCTCTACTATGGGAAAGTGGGGGGAAAAAAAGTCAAGAGTGGGGATTAAAACGCTCTGATTTAATTTTAATAACAAAGTGACCATGAAGTTTTGAAATCTACTTCCCAGCAGGGAGTTGAAACAGAGAAGAGATGAAAGAAATACAAGTTGAGCACCACTCAAGTGAAAATTCGAAATCTGAAATGCTCCAAAATTCGAGTGCCAACATGACACTCAAAGGAGATGCTCAATGAGGCATTTCAAATTTCTGATTTTTGGATTGTCAGATTAGGAATGCTTATCCAGTAGGTAAATCACAAATATTCCAAAATCAAAAATTCACAATTCTAAACAATTCTGGTTCCAAGCATTTCGAATAAGGGATACTCAACCTGCATTTGGGAAAACAAAGGCTATTTAGTATTTGAAACTCCACTGAGCTGAGACTCCCTCAATAAATTGGTTTATAGCTATCCAGTAGGAGAAGTGAGATTTAAAACTGACCTGAATCCCTCCCTCCAAGTGTATGGACACTTACAGCTCTCACTTTCTCCGTAGGCCTTAGTAATTCCTCTTACACTTATACCCCTTGTGATTTCAAAGAAAGACTGTATCTTCAGCAGGTCCTGAGTAGAACCTGCCTTTTCTTTTCTTTCCTTTTCTTTTCTCTTCATCCCTGTTATCTAAGAAAGATCTTGAGCCTAAGTTTCAAGAATACAACAGAGTCCATGAATTGGCAAAGTCTTGAAACAGCACTGATTGCAATTGACACCAATTTGGAACCATGGGGTCACCAGATGACTGACTTTGGGCCTTTCCAACACAGGAAATGTTGGGCTGAGATTGGCTGTCCATCAACCTGACTTTATTTTCTCCTGCACTCCTTGGAGTGTTAAGAGCTGCCTTGCAGGTGGGAGCAATTGTATTACCATAAGCCTCCAATTAGCCTCCTTGGCAGGCTGATCTGATCCCTTTCAAGAGCTGCTGCTGATGTCCAAGTTTTGCCACCAATCTGAATATTCACTGGCTCAGAAGACACAAGGATTAGTAGAAAAGAGATATGGGAAAGGCATTCTGCTGAATGAATTTGGTACCTAAGGGTTGCTCATAGACCTGGCTTCTAGTGTGGGAAGGATTAGAAATTAGAAAGCAGATCACTGTTCAATTTTACTGAGAAGACACTAAGTCTCCCCTTTCTGAAATTGCTTTAACTTAGGAATACTCAGAATCATCTGGGACATTTTTTGTTCAGTTGTTCCTAACAAACTACCTGAAAGATCAGTGGGAGGACAGCCTAGCCCCTAGATAACGAATCATACTTCTCTATTCATTATTTTCATAATACATAAAAAGCTAACACTGGTAATGTAGTCTCTACTGAAATAATAATAAAATCAGCATTTATTGAAAATTAAATAAGGTTTCTCTCCCAGTTCCAGGTATTTGATTCTAAAACTTAGATTCTAGTATATCATAAACAAGAGTTCATGTATAAACATCTGAACACCTATATAAACCTCCACACACTTTAATAAATACATACACGCTTTATTGCATATTTTTTATTCTTATGTGTTTCAGTGCAATACATGAAATACACATGAGGTGATGAATGAGCAATAAACCTTAATGTATATCACAGTAAGTAACAAATCATCCAAATTCAGACCAAATAGTAGAAATTGGTGTGTGTGAGGGCCAATGACAACATTTTCTATTTTATTTCATTAAGTCCAGACATACCTGATACAATAGTTAATCTAGAATAGTAAAAAACTTATCAAATCCCAGGCTTTAGTAAATGTGTGCTTGAATGATGTAAATCTTCCATGAGCCCAGGGTCACTTTGATCCTTTTAGTGGCTCATAAAGCAGGACGTATCCTTGCGCAGACAAAAGAGGCAGCCACCAAGTCAGAGGAGACAGCTGAAGAAAGGTCTTTCAAAGGAAGAAAGGGATTTGGTTGATTCTCAGATTGCCTCCAATACTGAGACTGTAGTTTTCTATATTCACTTTGGAAGAGAAATACAATGAAAACTGGAAATTTTATAATTTGAGCTCATCTTTGGATCCTTCCACATTGCTATCTACAGGTTGTGGGTATGACATCTAATGTTCAGTGTGGTGTCCTGATGCAATCAAATTGGTTGAATGGAGCTTAAGTGACCCCTGAAAGATTGTCAACCTAAGGTGAGAAACCGAATAGTCAAAACAAAGAACTGTTGAGGGGAAACACATGGCCTAAGCTATTTGGAGAGTGTTTTAGCAAAAAATGGTTTTCTCATTCTTTTGCAGGTAACTGATTTGTTTGACACTTTTTTATTTCTAAAACTTGAAGTGGGTATAGTTTGTTTTACGTGTGTGTATGTGTGTGTGTGTGTGTGTATGAATTATATGAATAAATAGCACTTTTACATTAAGGGCTGGTTCAGAGCTGAGCTGCCAATTATCTGAGGAGATTGGGTGACACAGTCCAGTTAAGCAAAGGCCTAAACTGTCACACAGGCTGCTGGGGGCACACTCTCCTTGCTTACATGTAAATATGAGGTAAACAAGCCATTTTTGCTTCCCAGTGCCCGGAGGAGAAATGATGAGGTAGTGAATTTAGAATCCCTTGTGGTGCTTCTTAGAAAAGACAGTTATGAGGCCAGGGCATAAATATTATTGTTCTTCTTATTCTGATGCCTACTGAATAACACAGCCTTGCTGAAGGCATGTTCTCTTAGTAAACTGCCTCTACAGATTCCAGCAAGGGTCCGACAGGTGAAAGGCCAGACTTTTCATTAGATAACCCCCAAGCAAACTTGGAAAACATGTTTTTAATAAGATGAGACTTTTCCAGTCTAAGTTTTCAGTGTGTTGACATAGATCCTCTATTGCAATTTCAGAATAAGTGCTTCTGGCATGGCTATAGCCAGCAAATCTCCCTCTACTAATCTGGAAGAGGAACAGTGGTAAGCAGCCTATCACTGCAAAGGTAGGATTCCTTAGGTCAAGGCAGAGTGAGGTGTCTAATGCCTCTGGCGAGCCCACTACCAGGCAAGATAAACTTGCTATGTTACTAACTTTTCTAAAACCGAATAAAAGTTGTTATTTATGTTTGTTTCTATCCACTGATTTGACTGTAATTTTAAAAAATGTAATTATTTCAACACATTAAATGGTTCCTGTCACCATTGACTCATGTAAGAATTACATACAAACATGGAAAGAGATGAAGAGTCTCTATGTGGGGTATGCCTGGTTAGAAAAAGCAATATGCTGATAATGCATGTTAATTAAGATATCTAGAAAGGGGGAAGTCTGTGAACTCAAGCTTTTCTCTGTTGGCGTTTTTAATTTTTATTGTAAAAAATATATACAAATAGGTTTATAAGATTTATCAATAATCAATGATTTATCACTGAATGTGTTACCACCTCCCAGGTAAAGAAAGCCCTCCCTGACCCCTTCTAATCATTACCATGCACTTCCAGTAAGCACTAGCCTGGTTTAAAAGTAATCATATTAGTGTATTTTTTTTTCTAGTATTTTTCCTAAGCATGCAACTCTGACTACTCTAGTTTGGGTTCATTTGAGTTTTGAAATTCACGTAACTGAAATTACTCTGTATGCACGGAACACCTGTGTAAGTGCTCTTAGCCACTCTGTCTTCAGTCTTTCTAGAAGCCAAGGGGATACAACACGGCTCAAAGTTTCAGGCATACCAAAATAAGTGTTTGCCATAGATCACATTGCTACCATCAAGGACATGGTGTAGCCTGAAGCCTCACATATACAAAACACTCTTATCACACGTGATGCAGCCTAAAGCCTCGCATATACAAAACACTCTCATCATACAGGGATAAATGGAGTTAAATCTAAGGTCTTTGCACTTTCGGGAAAAATTGTAAATTAAAAAATGAAAGATTTAGATAATTTCCCTCCACAGATCCCTGAAACGTCATTGCAATGAGAACGATGGATATCTTGGTACTGTTGAGGGAGATGTGATCAGGAGGCGTTCTTACTTCAGTGCTGTGGTCTGTGAAAAATGCAGAGAGGGGCAGAAAGAGTACTGATGGATGCCTATTTCTGTAGTCCAGGCAAGCCAATCCTTCCAGTCTGCTCATATTTTGGCTTTGGAATTCTGACTTCTGGAAAAATACCAGGACAAAGTCAATATGTGCTTCTGCAGTGTGTATCTGTGTGGGGGTGTTGGAGCAGAGGGCAGCAAGGGGTTGGGGGTTAAGAGGTACACATGGCTGCTGTCCAGCCAATGAGGACACCCAGAGGTCATCCTTTGAGTCTATGAGCAAGGATAAAAGGAGTTGACAAAGAACCCAGCAGAATTTTCAGCCCTATGCACCTAAATCATTGCTTCCTGCTGGAAGTTGTAGAATGTCAGGATAAACATTATGAAGTAAATATTGCGCACAATGGGGAGGGAATTAGCTGTGCAATTCCCATTAATGCTAATGAGACTTTGGTGTTAATTTCCCATGCCTTGTGCTGAATATTTGCCCCAATTAGTTATGTCAAGCTTGTGCCACACTCCAACCAAGTTTTCACTTTTGGGGAGGGGTGTGAAGGAGAGTGGGTAATTGTCCTCATCATTTCTTTTAAGTTCAGATGGTGAAGGCAAGGCTGGAGTCATCTAATCATATTGTTTGCTTCTTCGGATGAAAACCCTCTGAGAAGCTAGCATTTTGCCAAAACTTTCGAAATGCACAACCCCTTGGAAATCATTGTTTTCATTAGTAAGCTACCTGCTGGGGCATTCTCTTATAGGAGATGGGTTTATTTTAGCTTATTTATTTTACTCCAAAGAATAATTTCATCTCTATTCTCATTAGGCCTACAGTTAGTTTAACACCCCTATTACTTCCATGATGATGCTCCAGATAATAGGAAATTAGAGGAGATGGAGGAGTGATTTTTACAAGAGTACAATGAGATGGATCAGTCCATAATAAGCTTTTATTCTGTGTATGAAACTGGGTTTTCTTTTTTGTTCCAAATAGATGTGTGTATCCCTCATTTAAGGTACCTCTCTCACACCTGCCCTCTAGACTATATATATATATTTTTTTCTTATATTTTACCTGCCGAAGTGTAAACTCCTTAAGAGTTGGAACAGTGCTTGGTGTACCTTCACCTCCCCTACAATTATCAAGCAAATCATTAGACACTTAGTTCATATTTACTAATGAATATAACATACATACCAGATATAAATATGGAGTAATATTAAATAATGTCAAGTATTCAATAGAAATTCCCTTTAAATCAAATCTTATAGTACATGTAGCCACATTATATACATTCTCTCAATCCCCAAAAAATATTTTCTTAGTGTATGAAAGTTGACTTGGGAGTAATTTGTTAAAAAGGAAATAAGAGTATGTTTGAAATAAAAATCGGAGTCAGAAATGAGGGTGGAAAGAAGAGAGATTTTGGCAGTAAGTTTTTGGGAAAGATATATGGAAATGAGGAGAAATAAAATTCAACCTTTAAGATGAATTCAGGTGGTTTTTGTGGAGTGAGGAGGGGCTAGCTTATCTATACGCTACAATGGCAAGTCTTCTGTAACAAAGAGAGTGAGGACTACATAGCCCTGGGTGTTCAGGAAAGGAGTTGAGGAATAGAAACTCAAAGAGGCTGCCTTGAGGTTTTTTAAATATCAAATCTCCCTGTTAGCCCTCATAGTTCTTCTGTGGGAAGAAAGTAGAACTTGATAGACACAAGAGAAAAATTGCTGGTCATGAGTCAGAGAGGAACTTTTAAATTTTAATGAAAAAAACATGCAGGGAGAAAACTACAAACGATTCCTCATTATGTGTATTATCTGAACAAAACAAAACATTCTTTAAGAGTTCCATTGAAACCTGAGAAAAGTAAGTCCTGAAACAATATTAATGAGTAAAAGAAAATAAATGAAACTAACAGCACAGTATCTCATCTTATAAATGTAATTGATTTAAAATGTCATGAATGCAGTCTTTACTCAATAGATGCTCTCTATATATGGACTGAGTAAATAAATAGATTGTCCCAAAGCACTACCACTCCTACACTGGTCTTAGAAGATATTAGATTTTCTGTCCTTCAAACGTATGTTAAGAAAACTAATCATCCTAAGAAGCAACTTATGACCACCAAGAGAGAAGTATATTCATGTTCTAGCCATCCGACTTTCCTTTCTGTATCATTGTGCATAAAATAATCTCAATTTGCCTTTACCCTTATCTGCAGTAATTGCTGCTAATTTATATTAAATGTTTTCTGTGTGCCAAGTGATACTGTAAACATCTTATGTATATTAACTCATTTAATCCTCCCAATAACCCTATCATGCTAATGTTAATATTACCATTACTTTACAAATGTAGAAAATAAGGCATAGAGAGTCTTGGCAACATGCCCAGTGTCACTTGTCATTAGAAAGACCAGGATTTGGAGAGAGAGATCCAAGATGGCCAATTAACAACAGCTCAGGATTGTAGCTCCCAGTGAAAGCACAGAGAGCGAGTGGGCGCCACAATTTCAGACGAATTTCTGTGGACCACAAACTGGGAGATTCCTGGCGGAGGAGCCACACGTGTCGCCAGCGCGGCTCTTTTGGCCGGCACAGCTGTTTTGCTAGCGCCCGGCGCGGCGCAGCGCTTCTCAGTGCAGAGTATACGCGACTGGGCGCCCTTTGAGGCAGCTCGGCTGCTCCCACCACCGCAAGGAGAACAGCAATTGGAAGCGCTGAGGACCGAGAGTTTCACAGTAAGCACAGCTGAACCCGGGAAGACCAAGCTCTGTGGGGAAGGGGCGTCCGCCAAAGGAAAACTAAGAAACA
>CAUYLG010051325.1:0-10699 GCA_963573385.1 Cacajao melanocephalus | reverse complement strand
ACGTACAACCACATACACCTACACAAACCACATATACCCACATACATCCACATACCACATGCACCCACATACAACCACATCCAACTACATGCACCCACATACATCCATATGCAACCACTGTCCAGCTGCAGAAAGGACCCCTCCCCTCTGAAGTGCAAAGAAATGTTCCCAGAAGTACCTACAGCAGCCCTTTCCTCACATTTCATTGGTCAAAACTGGGTCACGTGCCTACCTGCAAGCCAATCCCTGGCAAAGAGAATGAGAGGCTCACACTTCACCGAGGTAGACTCATCAGGATTGGCCTGTGACCCAGGCGTTCCAGAAGCTAAAGAGTGGGCAAAGCCGGTTGGGTGGGCAGCCAGCAGTGCTTACTGCAAGAGGGTACCTACATCTTTCAAAAATCAAATTGTTGCAGTATCAATTTACATACAACAACTGCATCCATTTGAAGTGTAAAATTCCTTCAGTTTAGATTTTAGGCCATGAAATCACCACCCCAATGAAGATATAACCTTTCTATTACCCCCAAAATGTTCCTCTAGCCTGGTGCAGGCCCTCTTACCCCAGGCAACCACCTGTCTACTAATTTTTCAGAATTTTACATACATGGAATCATCTATTAAGTATTCTTTTGAGTCTGGGTGCTTGCCTTTTAAAGTAGCACCACTTTTTACCCCTCCAGTTGCTCATCCCCTAAGGTTGGGACGACTCAAAAGCACTTCTCTGAACACCCTTCTTTCCTCTTTGAAGGGCTGCCAGCACCTGTTCTCGAGGAAGGAAGGAAAATGCAATTCCTACCCTGCCTCACCACGGGCCCTTTCCATCCTTCTTAGGGGAAAGTCTGCTCTGTTCCCTGGCAAGTCCCTCCTTAACGTTAGTGTCGCTCTCTGTATTTTCACAGCTGGCGCAGATCCTGCCAACCGAAGAGAACTTCCTTCTGTGCTTCAGGCAGCACGTGGGCTCAAGCGCTGAGTTTATGGAGGTGAGGCCAAGGCACTAGCTTCTTTCTAAGCATTGGGACCTGCCTTCCTCCCATGTTCAGAGCCAGACCCACCCTCCTGCCTGGTAATGGTCCCTGGAAGATGCCAAACCCCCTAGAGCTCTGCTACTCAAAGTGTAGTCCGTGGACTGGCAGCATCAGTATCACCTGGGTGCCTATTAGAAAAGGAGAAAGGGGCTGGGATCCATGGCTCATGCCTATAATCCCAGCACTTTGGGAGGCTGAGGCCAGTGGATCACCTGAGGTCAGGAGTTCAAGACCAGCCTGGCCAACATGTCAAAACTCCGTCTCTACCAAAACACACAAAAAATTAACCAGGCGTGGTGGCAGGCACCTGTAATCTGAGCTACTCAGGAGGCTGAGGTAGGAGAATAGATTGAACCCAGGAGGCAAAGGTGACAGTAAGCCAAGATCACACTACTGCACTCTCAGCCTGGGTGACAGAGAGACTCCATCTCAAAAAAAAAAAGAAAGAAAGGGAGAAAGCCCTGTAATCCCTACTCAGAGAGGCTAAGGCGGAAGGATCCCTTGAGGCCAGGGGTCAAGACCAGCCTGAGCAACATAGTGAGACCTTATCTCTCCAAAAATAGAAAGCTACCGTAGTGAAGAAGAATTAAAAAAAACACACACACACGTTAAAAAACATGGTGGGATATGGTGGTGCACACCTGTAGTCCCAGCTTCTCAGGAAGGCTAAGGCAGGAGGATCATGAGCCCAGGAGTTTGAGGCTGAAGATCACACCACTGCACTCCAGGCTGGGCCAGAGCAAGACCCTATCTCAAAGAAAAAACAAAAACAGAAAAAGGCAGACAGACTCCGTGACCCAGTGAATCAGGATCTACATTTTAACAAGATTCCCAGATGATGCATACGCACGTTAAAGTGTGGGGAATAAGATGAAAAGTAAGCTTGGGTCACGTACACTTGGGAAATACTGTGTACATGCATCTCTTATTTGGGGATTTGCTGTGGTCATTTGCATATTAACTGAGAAATCATGCAATAAAGAAAACTGTGCCACTCAGTTTGGCTCCAGGATCTCATGCCACTCAGTAATGACGTTGTGTCTCTCAAAGAGAGTTCAAAGAAACAGGCTTGGGAAAGGTGGACTTATGTGCGATTCTATAGCTAGAAAAGTCCAGTGAGGATTCCAGTTTCTGGTATCTTTCACATTTGATCTTTGACTGTAATAAGGTTTCGGTTTTCCTTTTTAAAATTAGCATTCCCATCTGGGCACTGTGCCCCACGCCTATAACCCCAGCATTTTGGGAGGCCAAGGCCAG
Organism: Cacajao melanocephalus; assembly: GCA_963573385.1. Classification (NCBI taxonomy): domain Eukaryota; kingdom Metazoa; phylum Chordata; class Mammalia; order Primates; family Pitheciidae; genus Cacajao; species Cacajao melanocephalus. Next base: position 8,415 of record CAUYLG010051325.1, on the reverse strand, counting down.
TGGATCACTTGAGGTCAGAAGTTCAAGACCAGCCTGGGCAACATGGCAAAACTCATATTTATTACAAATACAAAAATTAGCTGGGTGTGGTGGTGCACGCCAGTAATCCCAGCTACTCAGGAGGCTGAGACAGAAGAATCACTTGAACCAGAAAGGCAGAGGTTGCAGTGAGCCAAGATCACACCACTGAACTCCAGCCTGAGCACCAGAGCAAAACTCTGTCTCAAAAATGAATAAATAAATAAAATTATCAGTCCCATCTTGGCAATATAATTTCCTTGAGATCCTCATGTAAAATATGATGTTTGAACTCATGTCTTTTGAGTAATATTCACTTGATAAATTGAACCATATGAAATAGATGATATTTAACCATTTTTTACTTACAAAAAGTGGAAATTCCATGTGGTTCAACCAAATATATTACTAATCCTGATGTCCAGCAAACTACCAATAATTTCTCCCTTTCTTTCTGGGACTCCACACTCTACACTTGATCTTAGCCAAAAGGCCGAGAAGCGATCTACACTCTAACCATTCAGCATATGCCTCCCTCAGAGTGAAATCCAACCCATACTCCCCTCACGAACTGCCTGCTCTGATGGATAATGACTGGCCTGACCTTCAACGTGACTCTCTTTGCTGTTCATTGGGGTTAAATCCGTTTCCAGCCACCGGTAATCCTCTCTCCGTGATTCACTGCCCGAAACAACTGGAGAGCTAGCCTGGAAACCTACATAACAGCAAGTTCCCCTCCCAGGCAGAAAGTCGGTGAGAAAGAACCAGTTCTCAGAGTGGAAGAGTCATTTTTTTAAGTGACAGCTTGCCAGAGCATCAGAGATGGATTTAATTTTATGGTGCGTTAAAAGATTTTTCTCCAGTTTTTTCAAGATGGCCAGATTCCACAAGCTGATAATTGACATTCTGGCTTCTGTTCTTAGTCCTTCTCTAGCCTGCCTGGGAGAAAAAAAAGTTCTGCATATCCTTATAACTTGTCAGGGTATTACTTTTGTATCAAGTTTTCCAACTATAGAAAAGGGAACATCAAGCCTAACTCCTTTCCTGATAGAGAGACAGCCAAAAATTGGCCTCTATTCCACCTCTGGTCTGGAAACAGGGATGGTGGAAGCTTGTAGGAATGCAGGGATGCTTTTGGAGGATCTAAAATCATCTCCCCCGACCCTTTTCCCTTTCTCTTTCACAAAATTATTAGTGGCTTCCCTGTGTGGCTGACAGGATTTCATACTCTTCTGTTGCCCAGGCTGGAATGCAGCGGCATGATCTCAGCTCACTGCAACCTCTGCCTCCCAGGTTCAAGTGATTCTCCTGCCTCAGCCTCCCAAGTAGGGGAGACTATAGGCACATGCCACGACACTCGGCAAATTTTTTGTATTTTTAGTAGAGATGGGGTTTCACCATGTTAGCCAGGATGGTCTCGATTTCCTGACCTCCTGATCCACCCACCTTGGCCTCCCAAAGTGCTGGGATTATAGGCAGGAGCCCTGCACCTGGACATTTCATATTCTTATATGCATTTCCCCTTCTAAGCCTCAGCATAACCTCAGAGCAGACATGCCCACCAAGGTTTCTGGGAGCCCACCCTCCCACAGTACCATCCCACTGTCACCTCCTGGGGTCTGTTCCATTTGTTCCATTTTTACCAGCGGAAACCTGAAATGGTCCCTTGGTCACCCTGAAAGGTTTGTGCTCTCAGCTAGCTCCCATCCCAGCACTTAGCAGAACAACTTCTAATTTTAGTGATGCCTGGGATTTCTTTGAGATTTCACAAAGCCCAGGCCTCTTGAACTCTTTTCCTTGAATGAAAAGAGAATAAGGATGCATTGGTGATGATGAGCACAAGTGCTGGCAGGGAGAGGAGGCATGTGGGGGAGCCCAGAGCTGGTGTCTGGTGGGATTGCATGGTCAGGAATGGACCCCATGGTAAGATGGATTGGAAAAGCAGCCACTGGTGCTTTGCTCTGTGCAGGGACTGGGGTTCCTTCACGTTATCCCCCTTTTAGGCAACTTGGAGCGGGGTGTATTCCTCTTTTCAGTCAAGACTCAACTTAGATGAACTAAACTATAATGCACTAAGTGATGGCGAAGTCATATTTGGAAATCCTCACATGTATCTTTTAGTACCTTTTCAAGGGCAGACTTTTGGCCATGGGAAAGAGTATTTCAAAGAGTCTAAGGCATTTTTCTGCAGGAAAAAGACACTCTTGTAATCAAATACCATCTGCCTGGGTTGCATATCGTACAAATCTATCCTTTTTTTTGAGACGGAGTCTTGCCCTGTCGCCCAGGCTGGATCTCAGCTCACTGCAACCTCTGCCACCCAGGTTCAAGTGATTTTCCTGCCTCAGCCTCCCAAGTAGCTGAAATTACAGGCGCCTGCCACCACGCCCAGCTGATTTTTTGTATATTTAGGAGAGACGAGGTTTCATCATGTTGGCCAGGCTGGTCTCGAACTCCTGACCTCGTGATCCACCCACCTCAGCCTCCCAAAGTGCTGGGATTACAGGCGAGAGCCATGGCACCTGGCCTAAACCTACCCTTTTCTTGGAATTTGCTCCTGTCTTGTAACTTAAAAAATAAAATAAAAATCAGGACCAAAATTTCTGAGCCGTGAAATTATGTAACCTTGTTTGCTGGTGTTTAAGAAGAGACCTTTTTCATAAAATACAACTACACTCTAAATATCCATAAACTCTAACACCCCTGATAATGAAAGTGGCACATTCGATGGAGAAGTGGGGGAAGTAGGAGATTAAAGGATTAGTGGTTGCTGACTCTCAAAAAATCAAGCGTTGCTGGTCTTTAGGTGTGCAGTTTGGACTTTGTGGAAAAAGGAAGAAAAGTCAGGGGAACAAAACTTGAAAGAAAATCTGTAAGCCAGGCATGATGGCTTATGCTTGTAATCCCAACACTATGAGAGGCTGAGGTAGGAGGATCACTTGAACCCAGGGGTTTGGAGACCAGTCGTCTGGGCAACACAGTGAGATCCCATCTCTACAAAAAAATAAAAAGTTAGCTGGGTACAGTGGTGCATGCCTGTAGTCCCAGGCACTTGGAAGGCTGAGCTGGGAGGATCACTTGAACTTGGGAGGTGGAGGCTACAGTAAGCTCTGGACACCACCGCACTACAGCCTGGTGATAGAGTGAGATCCTGTTGCAAAAAAAAAAGAAAGAAGAAGAAGAGGAGGAGGAGGAGAAAGAAAGAGAGGAAGAGAGGAAGAGAGGAAGGGAAGGGAGAGAAGGAAGGGAGGGAGGGGAGGGAGGGAGGAAGGAAGGAAGGAACGAAGGGAGGAAGGGAGGGAGGAAGGGCAAGAGGGAGGGAGGGAGGAAAAGAAAAAAAATTCTTAGAAATATTCAGCACCAAATAGACCAAAGATTTAGGGGAAAACAGTTCTCCAGGCATCTCTGCCACAGATATGAGCAGTCCCCTCCTCTTCACCACTCTCCCTCCTGTGGTTTTCCCTCATTTCACCAGATGACTTGGTAAAAGGCAGGGATGTCAGAGCGGTTATATATAGGACCATATTTTCTCAGGACCATAGAATGAGTTACTTATTGCTGTGTAACAAACTACCCCTAAAACTTAGCAGCCTGAAGCAACAAACACGGATTACATCCTAGTTTCTATGGTCAGGAATTTGGAAACAGCTTAGCTGCATGAGGTTCAGGCTCTCATGAAATCACCGTCGAGACACTTTCTTTCATTTCCTCCTCTGTGACCCTGAAGGGCCTGGGCTACATCATCTCCATGTCTCCGTCCCATTCTGATATCCTTGAAGGTCAAGACCCTGGCTGGCCCATTAGAGGGGAATGGAAAGGAGGTGGGTAGATTTTGATACGTCTCTGCTAAGAGGCTGACATTCCCATTGTTGCAGGCTTGGCGGAAGTACGACACAGACAGGAGTGGCTACATCGAAGCCAATGAGCTCAAGGTAGGATGGGCCTTGGGGAGGGTGTGAGGCCAGAGTGGCAGTGGGCTGAAGGAGCCTGGGGAGGGAGGAGATGCTGGATGAGGGGCATGGGTTTGCAGGCTGCTTAGGAATACTCAGGCCTGGCACTGAATTGTTGGACTTGTTCAAAGAAGTCAGAGGAGATCAGTAACATAGAGCTACCGGGCTGTGGAGTTCAGCCAAACCCAGCTCCTCTGCACCCTCCATGCTCAGGACAGGCGTCCTCCAGGCAATTTCAGAAGATTGGCCTTCTGGCTCCTAGGTCCACCTCCAAATTTCTCTGCCTACCCAGTGATTCCCCAGGCACTGCTTAGCCCTATATAGTGAGCTCCAAGGAGGCAGAGCCAATCTCTAGCACCCATTCTGTGGGGCAGGGTTGTACCCAGGAGCTAGTAAAGCCTTTAAAGTCACTCCCCAAGAGTTAAGAATTATGAGGGCCCTGAGTCATAGAACTCGTAGACCTGGGAAACACACACAAACACACACACACATATTGAGAGACTGAATGAGCAAGTAAGTGAATGAATGAGGGACCTAATGCCTGAGTCAAAAGTACTAAAGAGGCCTTTTATGTTCCAGGGATTCCTGTCAGACCTGCTGAAGAAGGCGAACCGGCCATATGACGAGCCCAAGCTCCAGGAATACACCCAAACCATAGTGAGTGGACAGAAATGTCCCTCTTCCCCAGGGTGCAGGACTTGGGCCCCAAGCCATGGGGGTTCTGGCATGCAGGGTCTTTTGTTTGCTGATTCTTCAGGCCCAGGGGAAATGACTCACAGTGGCAGATGGCAAAAAGGGATGCTAGTTCATGGCTTCACACACCCTTTGAGGTCCTGGGTGTGAGCTGACTCGTAGGCCAGTGTTAGCATCTGTCTCCATGGCAACCTCTGCAGCTCCAGGAGAGGATGACCTTGGAGAGAGTGGGCCTTCAGTGCTGGCCTGCTGTGCCCCAGCTGCCCCTGTCCCTAAGAAGGGGAGAGATGAGCAGTGAACAAGTCCCTGTGGCCCCCCCAAGGGGCCCCCATGACTGATTTAGGCCATGATGGTCCCTGGCCCCCAGGGACCTCAGAGGAAGCATGAGCACCTGTCCTCCTTCCTCTCCTCTCCAGTAGAAGGGGATGTCAGGTCAGAGAAGTTCAAAGCAAGTAACCCAGGCACCTCTTTCTGTCCCCAACAGCTACGGATGTTTGACTTGAACGGGGACGGCAAATTGGGCCTCTCAGAGATGTCCCGGTAAGCACCTCACCCCCAGGGTCACTGATACTGACTCCTGCAGGTTATTCCTGGGCTACCACCCGTCTCTGAGATCAATCAGTGGGAAAGTGACAGGTGCAGGTGTCAAGAACCTCAAGACAAAGCAGGATAGAATTGTGAGCATCAACACTTCGCCTTGTCTGTCTCCCTCTGTTTTGAACTTCCCACTGATTCTTATTATGAAGTACTCAGAAACTGTTTCTGTAATGCAGGCGCCGCCTCTGCCTTCCCCTGGCTCCCAGTTGCCCTTGTCTGTGCAGCCTCCTAATCTCTGCTCTAATATTTTCTCCCCAGACTCTTGCCGGTCCAGGAAAACTTCCTGCTTAAATTTCAGGTAAAACTTTGCTTTCCTTCCTTCCCTCTTCCCTCATCCCTCTGAGCCTGGCCCTGCATCCTCCTTCCCCCAACGCACCACATACTACACACTATATACACCCACATCCACCACACACAGACCACATAAACACAGAACACACACAGACCACACACACTGCACACACATCACACGCATATAACACACACACACCACACAGACATACCACACAGAGACCACACACCACACACACATTACACACACACCACACACACAGACCATATACCACACACACAACACACAGACCACACACACACACCCCACACACATACACAGACACCTCACACATGTACCACACAGAGACCACACACCACACACCACATACACACCACAGACCACACACCACACATAGATCACATGTCACACACACCACACAACCCACACCACACACACCACACACACACCATACAAACACCACACACAACACAAATACCACACACAGACCACACCACACACACATTATACACACCCCACACACACCACACATCACTCATACCACAAGCCACACAAATACCACACACAGATCACACCCCCTCACACACACACTACACACACGACACACACACATCACACACACCATACACATCAAGCACACCACACACACACACCACACAAACACCACACATCACATATATACACACACCACACATACCACAAACACCACACACACACACCATACCACACACAAAACACACCACACACACACACGCACACACGCACACACCACTGCGCTTCTGCTTCTGTCTTTAATACGCTGGTTCTTACAGGGCATGAAGCTGACCTCAGAGGAGTTCAATGCGATCTTCACATTTTATGACAAGGTAAGATGGGGAAATGGCATGGGAGGGAAAATCAGAAGCCCATAAGCCTTGTCAGAAGGGCTCAGCCTCATCCCCGGGAAGAAACAGCTTTCCACGGGCGGCCTGGGCCGTGTGGTTTCTTCCTGCTGCATCATCTGCTGTATGAGAAGGCAAATGCCATTCTCCACTGGTGGCTGACGGAGCCCAAGGGGTTGGTTTCTGCAGAGTGCAGCCAAGAATCGCTGGGGGAAGAAGGCTGTGCTCAGAGCTAGGCTGTGACCACGCTGTCGGGGGCCAAAGGGAAGAGACACTCAGAGCTATCCTGGTGCCAGATCACAATTCTGCCCAGAGCCAAGTCTTTAATTGGGAAGTTGGAAGTGGGATGGCCTCCCTACCTCCCTACCCATCCCTGCCTTGGCTGACCCCGCCCACAGGACTCCAGTGGTCTTCTTCATAACCAAAGTGTTGGAGGTAAACTTTAAATAGCCCCTGGATACAGGGAGTTAACCAAATGCTTCTTGAACCTCACTTATATTTTCAATGCAAATAAAAAGCACCACAATGAAAGGCTACACAAAGCTCGAGCTCACTGCCACCTTCCTGCCATGACTGGTCAAGACAGAAGGGTTGCATTATTGTGTCATTACATGACCTGAACACCTCATTTTGCACAGAGTAACAGAGAGGCTAGACTCTTAGACATGCCTAGAATGGGTCGGGACGTCGGGGGCCTGGGCTTTAGAGGTCTGGGCTGACTCTGTTCCCATCCTCAGGACGGAAGCGGCTACATTGACGAGCATGAGCTGGACGCCCTCTTGAAGGATCTATATGAGAAAAACAAAAAGGTGAGCCGCGGAGCCTGAGGCCCGGCCACCGTTCCCAGGGCACGGGAAAGGCTTCTGCAGGAGAGGAGGGGAGAGGCGCCTGGGCCTGTTCTCTGCTCCCTTCTGATCTGCCACAGCAAGGCAATAGCCATTTTGTGGGTTTGCTTTTGGTTTTTAAATTTCTGGTTGGCTGATTGATTAATTGACATTTCTTTTTAAAATTTAATTGTGGCAAAAAACACAGGACAGAACGCTTACCATCTTCACCATTTTTAGCATACAGTTCAGTGGCACTGAATACATTCATAATATTGTGCGTGCATCACCACGTTCTCATCGTGCAACACTGAAACCTGTACCCATTAAAAAATAACTCCCTCCCCTAGCCCCCCAGCCCCCGACAGGCCCCAGTGTGTGATGCTCCCCTCCCTGTGTCCATGTGTTCTCATTGTTCACTCTCACTTGTGAGTGAGAACATGCAGTGTTTGGTTTTCTGTTCTTGTGTCAGTTTGCTGAGAATGATGGTTTCCAGCTTTATCCATGTCCTTGCAAAGGACATGAACTCATCCTTTTTTTAATTTTTATTTTTTAATTGTACTTTAGATTCTGGGGTACATGTGCAGATCATGCAAGACTGTTGCATAGAACTCATCCTTTAACATGAGGCGAATCAGGTGTTGGTATTTAATTTGGGCTTCCATTTATATGAGACACTAGGCTTACCTGTCTCAGTGGCCCCGGAACACCACAAGACGCCAATGAACAAAAAGTAGGCTGGGGAGCTTTATTGCTGGAGAAGCTGGGATTTAGAATTCCTTGCTTAAATACGGGCTAGGTGCGGTGGCTCACGCCTGTAATCCCAGCACTTTGGGAGGCCGAGGCGAGTGGATCACCTGAGGTCAGGAGTTCGAAACCAGCCTGGTCAAAATGGCAAAACCCCATCTCTACTTAAAAAAAAAAATGAAAAAATGAGCTGAGTGTGGTGGCAGGTGCCTGTAATCCCAGCTATTCGGGAGGCTAAGGCAGGAGACTCCCTTGAACCTAGGAGGCAGAGGTTGCAGTGAGCCGAGATCATTCATGCTGCTTCACTCCAGCCTGGGCCACAGAGCAAGACTCTGTCTCAAAAAAAAAAAAAAAAAAAAAAAAAAAAAAAATAATAAATTTGTTAAAAATTTGTGGGTTATTAAAAATTGGGC
>CAUYLG010051321.1:0-92771 GCA_963573385.1 Cacajao melanocephalus | reverse complement strand
TATATATATTATATATATATACACATATGCTTTTAATAAGATCATTTCTATTAGAACACAGAACTGCAACAGAACCTTGAAGACAGCATTGTACTTTCACATGCAAGAATAAAGAATTAAAAAGCAAAGTATCCTTCAGTCTTCACTGTTTTTAAAAAACAGTAACAACAAACACTTGCAGAGGGCTCTCTAGTTCATTAGGCAACTCACAAACATTATCTTTTAATGTCACCCGTTTAGTGCTTAATAGAGTCACAAATTCATAAAATCTTAGAACTAGAAGGGACCGTAAAGTTTTGCTATTTTAATCACATTTTCCAAATACAAACAATTGATGAGACTATTTTTTAATATCAAAAAGAGTGATCACAAGTTTGATCAAAGGGAAAACAAATTGCACAACTAAGCTTACATAACAGGAAGTTACAAACAAAGCAACAATGTTGTCCGTAAGCAGACAGAATAAGTGGAGTCAATGGATCTGAACCCTGGACCAACCTGTAGGAGCTGGTGAGCTCGTAATCTAGAATCGCGTTTGTTGTTATCACACCACTCAGTGCATCAATCTGGAATGCTTCTTCTTGGTTGCCAGAGAGAATAGAATACTCAATTAGGCCGTTCAAACCACTGTCCAGGTCGGTAGCAAAAACCTGTGAAGAACCGACTGTTTCATTAGATAAGATTTATTCTGCAACATGGGTTCAGTCTGTTTTTCAGAGACATGCATTAAGAAAGAATCACAGATTGTCACACATTTTAAAAACAATGATTAAAGGGAATACCAATAAACAACTGAAGCTTACATTTAACTTTATAATAAACTGAGTGATGGGGAAAGTCTTTATCCAAAGAATTTCCAAATAGCTCTCAGTAGAAATGGTACATTTTTTTTTATCTATAATTTTGTGCAATAGGAAGAAATATTTGTTAAAAACATCTAAGTTGCTTGAATAGGAGCATTCCAATAGTGTATAGGAATTCATGCTAGCACCAGAAAAGGAAAAAAATATTAAGGGAAATCTCCACATAATGAGTGATATATTTTTTATTTGCTTTTTTTTTTCTGCTTAAAGAATTACCTATAAAGGCTGGGCACGGTGGCTCACGCCTGTAATCCCAGAACTTTGGGAGGCTGAGGCAGGGAGATCACAGGTCAAGAGATAGAGACCATTTTGGCCAACATGATGAAAGCCCATCTCTACTAAAAATACAAAAATTAGCTGGGTGTGTGTAGCTTCCTAATCCCAGCTACTTGGGAGGCTGAGGCAAGAGAATCACTTGAACCTGGCTGGCAGAGGTTACAGTGAGCTGAGATTGTGCCACTGCACTCCAGCCTGGTGACAGAGCAAGACTCCATCTCAAAAAAAAAAAAAAAAAAAAAAAGAATTACCTATAAAATTGGCCAGGTGTGAATTTGTTAAATATTTATTTAAAGTTTTATTTTATTTTATTATTTTTGAGATAGAGTCTGGCTTTGTCACTCAGGCTGGCATGCAGTGACTTGATCATGTCTCACTGCAGCCTCAGCCTGCTCGGCTTAAGTCATCCTCCCATTTTAGCCTCCCAGCTAGCTGGGACTATAGGTGTGCACCACCATGCCCAGCTAATTTTTGTATTTTTTTGTGTGTGTGTGGAGATGGGGTTTTCTCATTTTGCTCAGGCTGGTCTCAAACTCCTGGGCTCAAGTGACCCACCTGTGTTGGCCTCCCAAAGTGCTGGGATTACAGGTGTGAGCCATTGTGTCAAGCCCCAAGGTTTCATTTTAAAGGGATCATTAAATAAGTGAAACAAAGCCTAGATTTAGCACTAACAAATGTAGACCCTGATCATGTATTTGATGAGTTATCAAAGTAGTGTTGAGGATAAAACAGAAGTTTTTCATCATTCTCCATCATTCTGAAATAAACTTTAATCAGTAAACCAATGATGCCTGTGGATTCTATATCTTCCTTAAGGAAAAGTTGACAAATTAATTAATTACTTGCTACTTTTTTATATTCTTTATGCCCCTGTGCCTCAGTCTTAGCTCATGTTCCCTGTCATCTCTCTCCTGGGCTACTATACTAATAGATGTCCTATTGGTTTTTCATTCTAATTTCCTACCCTCTCAATTTATCCTTCACATTGCTGCCAGAGTTCTCAGGCAACCCTGAATGACCCAAGTGCGTATCCAGGAGCTCATCAGGGGACAGCTCTTGGGACAGAAAGGCTGCAACATGCAGTTTCCTTTGGGATCACCAAGAAGAGAAACTGGTCAGCATCAAAGTCCACTCTGTCCCTTGGAGCCGTACATTTAAAAGTGCTACAGAGAATAACTCTGGGTGACCGATCAGCTACGGTTCTAGGGTCCTGGCAACATATCACAACTAGGGCTAACCGCAGCAGGGAAGAAATGTATCAGAAAGACAGCACCCAATGAATACAAGAACCTGAGCGGCTCTGGGGAATGTAAAGCACAGCTTCTTTGAATTGTCATCAAGATGAATCGGCTATAATTTGTCTCTGTCTTGGTGTCTCTTCACTCAAGATTCAAATTTCAAGGAAAGAAAATCTGTGTGACTGAGAGAGGCAAGGCAGTTCACAACACCTTTGGCGGGGTGGGAGTAGAAGGCAGGTCAATATCTTGATGACAACCACACCAGGACTGCATCGGCAGAGGGTCAGAGCCTCGAAAGAAGTTTGTGGGGCCGTAACTAAAGGAGGGCATGAGCAGTGTGGGGGCTAAAACCAGGAAGCAACCACCACATTGATATGAACACCAGAGGCTCTCTGTTTCTGATTTTCTGAACAGGACACAGCAGAATGGTAGTGCTAGCTTCCTGGGAACGCAATGACTGACAAAGGGAAAGAACAAAGTTCATTCCCTCTGTCCCTGATTCAGCCTTCTACAAATCTGCCATAATTTGAAGCGCTGGTGGGTGAGGCTCTCTCTCAATCAGTGCACCTGGGCTTTATATGGGTCTTTACCTTCACTTATTTCACACTGAGCAATTTAGCTCCATCCCAGTTAGAATGTGGGACAGAGAAGTGCAGTGCTGCAGGGCTCAAGTGTTGGAACCCTCTTGTGACAAGGTGGCACTAGAGTCACCTGCCATCCCCACTGATCAGCATCACTGGGCAGAGATGATAAAGACTGGAAAAGTGAATGTCATCACTTTCTTCTGAAACATCTCAGTCATGGCTGAAACCAGGGTAAAGACACAGCACATCTGGAACAGGCTGGTGACTAGAGCAATCAGGCTGCTCTAATACAAAATACATCTGCAGTCATAGCCGAGGGGATCCCAAATATCCTAGACGGTGTGTAGTGACACAGAGTTAAAACTCCAAGGCAGCTAAGACTCTATTGGTCTTGTTTTCACCAACAGCATGGATCATGTGCATCAGAAACTGAAATTGAAGTAATAGAAAGGGATCTTTGTTTTTTTTTTGAGACAGAGTTTTGCTTGTTGCCCATGGTGGAGTGCAATGGCATGATCTCGGCTTGCTGCAACCTCCACTTCACGGGATCAAGCAATTCTCCTGCCTCAGCCTCCCAAGTAGCTGGGATTACAGGCATTAGCCACCACGCCCAGCTAATTTTTGTATTTTTAGTAGAGGAGGGGTTTCACCATGTTGGTCAGGCTGGTCTCAAACTCCTGACCTCAGGTGATCTGCCCACCTCAGCCTCCCAAGGTGCTGGGATACAGGCGTGAGCCACCGTGGGGTCATTTTATGTAATAAGGTGAAGGTGTCTGCACAGTAAAGAACTGTTGCAGGTCTTATCCAGAAAATGTGCTAGCATGCCATGTAAATGCCTTACCCCACCTAGCCCAGAGGAAAAGGGGTGTAATAAGCATCAAGTCCTGACCACAGCGATGGCATTCCAGAGGCCAGAGGAGTGGCCAACCCTGTGGCTAACTTTGCCTGGAAGTTGGTTTTATACTGATTTCCTTTGCAAAGTCACGGGAGGTGGGAGATCTCTTAATTCCCAGTTTCATGACTACAAAAACTCAATTCAATAGTGAAGGGAAAGATGAAACACGCACTTGTTCTGAGGTGGGCAGAGAAAGTATCAAGGATGGGTGGGTTTTAGAGTGTGAACAAAACTGCCCCATGAATGGATGCTTGTTCAGGACTTGCAGACTTTTACTGAGACGGGGCTAGTCCTGAAAACAGCAGATCTGTCCACATTCCTATTCACCCTTGAAGACTTAGTGTAAATATCATTCTTTTGTGAAGTCTGACACTTTTCCTCCAGGAAGAGGCCGTATTTCCTCTTTTCACTCATGACACTAAATGCATACTTCTATTATATTAATAAATGCATACTTCTAGTGCTCAACAGTGCCCCTAGAGAAAGCAGATGTCAGTAACTGAGCACCGAATAAATAAAGAGGAAGAGACGGTGCAAAAATTTCAGATTTTCTTTATCCTAAGATTGTATCCAATCTATAAAATGTTATACATGCCTGGAAACACTGAAAATTTAATTTATGTGTTGGACCATAGGCCTTAGATATTTTAAAGTATATTGATTCATCATGATTCATACATATACATACAAATACATATTTCTGTTACCTGTATGACGCTGGCATTGTAGAACTGGCCTTCAGACACTGATGCTTGGTAGATGCTTTGCTCAAAGCATGGTGAATTATCATTCACATCCTGTATCAAGACTGCTACTTTGCTATAGGCTCTGTGCCTGCTACTTTCAGCTAAAACGACGAGCTGCACCTCATTTCTGACTTCAAAATCAAGAAACTTGGGTTCTTTCACAGTGAGTTGTCCTATTTTTATTTCCAAGGAGAAAAAAAAGAAAATGATGTTGTAGTTATTCTTAAAATGACCCAAAGCATCTTCGCCTCACGTGCTAACAGCTCACAGCTCACCTGTCCCGCAAAAGCCTCCCACTGGCTGGCCTTTCCCATCAACTGGGGTCATTGTGAAAAGAGTTGGGGTCTTACAGATGCTTGCAGGGTTCGAACACATAGAGGAAAAGAAACTATGAAATACCAAAACCTGGGAGCGATCTCTCTCCATATTTAGCCCCTGGCATGTCTGGGAAGTCTACTTTTCAAACGTATCTTCACTCCAGCCCTGCTGCTACTGCCCTCCTTCAAGCCCCAAGCACTTCCCACCTTGTCCCCTGCATTAGCCACATAACTGGTCTCTCCCTAATCCAGTTTTCATTCTGAATTTAATAATAATAAAAAAGATGCTGTCATTGTTCCACAGGAAACCCTTCCATGCATCTGCTCCTTGAATGCTTATTAAAGAGTCATCATGCATTTGGTTCCATCAGCCCAGAAAGGCCCCCACAGCTATCCTTCTTCAAGGATTTTTCCAGATCAATGTCCCTGTACCATCAGATGCCCAAAAGTCTCTTACAAAGCCTCTGCATTTCCAGGCAGCTGCATCATCACTTTGTTCACCTGTTTTTGTCCTATTATTCCTCTTGTTTATAAGCTCCACACATCATCTCTTATGCACTATCACATCCCCGGTGTCTAGCTCAGGGTCTGACCTCCAGAAGGCACACACTAATACTTTTATGCCCTCATATAAAAGGCAGAACCAGGTTAGGAAAGCAGATTTTTGAGGGTGATGCCATGCTCAAGTTCCCCTCCCACCAAATTAAGAAACTTACTCCTTTAACATAATTTCCTTCTCCAGTTTTTACTGTTTTTTTCCTCTGTTTTACAACAAAATTTCCGACTCAATGTATTATTTTTATTTACTTGGCTTTCACCGTCAGCAAGTTCATCAAATAGACAGTTGCTGAATGAACACTAATTTGGAGTTAGAGAAACCTGAAACCAGGCATAAATCCCAGGCCTAGCTACTTAATTTAGGTCAATTACCTAGCTCCACCACCTCCTAATTTTGTGACCTGGATAAGTCATGCAGTTGACGGAAAGCTGAGTCTCCATTTCTATAAAAGGGGATGTTAACAATGACTTCACAGGGTGGCTGTGAGGAGCAAACGACATAATGCGTATTTGGAAGGTCTCTTTGTAGTAACATGTAGATTCTATGATGTATTACCTGTGTTTGTCTGCCCCTCATCATCACATAGGGATTTAATATCTCTGTGAACTCTGAATTTAGAAAGAGAACACTTAATAGCCATAAACTACTGGAAGTTCGATCCTCTGGTGAAAGAATCTGTACTGTTTCTGGAAATATGGTCTGAGAGCTGCAGTTTTTATTGCTCTACCTGAATCAGCTCCTTCAGATAAACAATCTAGTCCAAGAAACTTTAGGCCATCTGGTAACTGCCTGAATTCTAGCGGGAGGTATATCCTGTTCAAATATTCTATCTTTGCTATTGGGTGTTTTGGGGGAAATTTTATAGCTTATATTCTGTTAAGAAAAAAAAAAAAACAAGTATTTTCGATATTAAGTCACTATACTACCAAATTTAAAATTTCATAAACTCAGTATCGTTTTTTGACATCAGATTTAGTTATCAATTTAGTACTAGAACCAAGTTACTTCACAAACACAGTCTGTTGTGACCAACACCCATGGCAGAAAATTTAGAGTAGCTGTAACTTTTGGCAGCTGGAGAATAATTAAGATGCATTTTGATACGCTGGTGATTAAAGTAAGTGGTTTTCAGAAACTCCCTGAAATGAAGGCTGATTCTCACACCCCAAAATGTTGCCAGAGCCTGAGTCTGAGGTGGGTCCACAGTTCTCACCCAGGTCTCTTCTCCACCAAGCAGAGCACTTGCCTGGCTATCACGTTCCGTTACTGTTTGCAGAGGAAAAATAGAATAGAAATGTAACACTAAATTACCCATGTCACTGAGTAGAAAGTGTGCCAATTATAGTGCAGATCAAAGTGGATTTTTAATAAAAGGCTTGTGTTTAGGCTTTGATAATTGGAATTTTGCACTTGGACTGGATCTACGGTTCTAATGCTTTCCTTGCATGGTTTTTATGTTTGGGGTAATAACTGGCATATGCTGTGAAAGTTGTATTAAGTAGAAAAGACAATAACCAGCCTGTGAGATGATTCAAGGCTGGTACACCTACTAGATCCACATTTTTCCTTGGATTATACATGTGTATTTTTCACAAAGACATCAAGCATGTACTGTCATCAGTGAGATGAAAACACTACTGGACGCTGTCCAATGGTATGAGCAGAAACTAACACCTTCCTTAGAGTAAGAAGCCTTGCAAATACTAACTTCATGTTCTGGCTTATACGTGAATGTCCCAGTTATGTAATAACTTGAGAACAAAATGGTAGTAACATTGTTCTTCTAAAAAATACATACATTATATAGCTTTTGGCAAAGTTATGAAATATATATCCAAATGAGATCAAGGTTGTTCAAATGCTACATGCTTGATAACATAATCAGATTACTTCCATCAATTATATACTGTGTACATGCATCTGTACAAAGCAAAGCAGCATGTGATAAATATTTATGTTATTCAGTAGCTTTCAAACCCTCTCCTACTAAAAGGATGTCTTTATTGAAAGTTTGATCAGTTTTGTTTTGTGCCACTGTAACAAATACTAAAATGAATGCTGTCATCTGTTATTTACATACAAAACCTTAGTCAAGTTCTAAAATTGCTGCTGGTTTAGACAGTGAGAAATAGATGTTTTTACTCTACAGTGGCATGAAGTTTAAATACAGAGTCAACTTGGTTTGTGACTAGGGAACAGAGGGTAAACTGGCACAAATTGACAGAAAACACAGTTCTCATCAGAGATCTCTCTAATAACAACTTGTTACATTAATTACTAATAAAATGGGTTTTCTCACACTTTTATTCTTGTTACTATAATCTTAGAGATAAATACTATTATTATATATATGAGTTTTGCACTTTAAATAGTCTATGGTTTAAAATACATACATTAAGAAAACCCATATAATTAGATACAATTTTAGATGTAATTTTAATGATAATCTGTCAAAGGTAGCATAAAAGATGCGTTTAATATCATAATTAAAGTTTTAAAAAAGCTTTCTTGACAGCAGTATGGTAAACTATATACTTGACCAATCCTCATGATAAAAACAACTAAAATGCTTGACAAATTATATATATGATACATATACTTGCATAGACATGTATGTGTATGTATTAAAATGCATTATTGAGTTGGTACAGTTGTGAGAATTCTACAGAGGACAAAACAGAATGAAGATAGAAACCCTGAGAGGTTAGCAAGCATTAACAGCTCATTTTTGCTCCAAAGATTTTTACCACAACCTTCTATCTTAATATTTATTTCTGATAGTTGCATGGAGCGTGGAAAATAAGGTGACAACCCACAAAAGGTGAAAGGGCTAATAGGAAAAACCAGCATAAAGCTGGAAACTTAAAGACTACATATATTCCAAATCAGTGGCCCTTATTGGAAAAAAGAAACAACACTGAAACTGAAGCAGAATTAGCAATGTGGACATCACTGACATGTGCTGGAGTGTTTCCAATTGGGTAGATACTAAGGGACAAAATTATGAATATAATCCTCAGATGGCATGCAGCATCAAAGTCACTCATGTGATCTCAGAAGAATTATAATCTATACAATAGTGATGGATTAAAAAGAAAGAGACGACAATTTCGAATTACAATGTTCTTCCAAAAGGCTTTGGCCAAAAAATCACCAACTATCAAGGTCCCCAACCACTGACATTGTCTGCTTCTGACATCCAACTGTTGATATCATCACAGCTCCATGATCCAGAATCACCCAAAGCAGATGATCCTCCTTCATCTGATACACAGAAACTTGACTTTTTTTTTTTTCAACCATAGTGTTGATTGCAAGGGAGACAAAAAAAAGAAATCTTATGTATTGGTTTAAGCCTGACTTAATGGTAGCTCTATTATCATAGTTACATATATTTTAAAAACTCTTAGGAATTAAATTTAAACTAACTTCTCCCAGATGATTCTCCAGGTAAATTGCAGAAAAGAAAGCCAATCCTCTTTTAAGGGCACATATTCAACTGAGGCTTCAAAGAATCCTCAAAGGGCTTTCAAGGATAATGAGTAGCTCATAGTCCACAAGCACAAAAATCATAGAGAAACAAGGAACTATAAGTGACAGCAAGCAAACCCATAGGCAACGGAACCAAACCTTCAAAGACTTCAGATGAGGAAATTGTTGGACACAGAATTATTACATATGTTTAAATACATTTTTTAAAAACTTGGAAATATGAGCAAGGAACAAAAAGCTATTTTTCAAAGACAAAGAAGAGTTGAAAAAGAACACAACAGAACTTTGGTAAATGAAAAATGCAATTCCCTAGAATGAAGATAAAGACAGATGAAAAAATATAAAAAATAGATGTAGGAGAAAGTCACATAGTCCAACATTTGTCTAATTGGAGTTCCAACAAAAGATACTAATGAATGGCGTTTAGATCAACAGCTGGCTTCTTAATGCAACAATGGGATGCCAGAAAACAGTAGAATAATATCTTACTATGATGAGAAAAAATAACTGTGAAGCTAGAATTAATTACAAGACCAACAAAAACTATTTTAAAAGCAAGGATTAAATAACTATATTTTTTGACTACCTAAATCTAAGAGAGTTTACTATACAAACTCTCACTAAAAGAGATAGTTCAAGCAAAAAAAAAAAAAAAAGAATACTAGAAGAAAAATTGAGATGTAAGAAAGAACAGTTAGCAGAGACATCAGCAAGGAGGCAGCTAAATCAACTGAAAAATACTAATAATGCCTAATTTGAAAGAACTAAAATTGTGGTTAAAAAAGCAGGTAAATCGAAATAAGAGTACTTGGAGATCAATAATTGCAAATCTCTTGTATTACTCAGGAAGAGAATATTGATTAATATTGGACTTTGTATATGTTAAAATAACTAGGCTAGCCACTGAAATAAGAGAAATAACTATATAACTTCAAATAGGGGAAAGCAGTCATTTTCAGATATGATTGTATGTGTCAAATATACAGAAAAATGTCAGTCTCTAGTTTGCAAATTTGCTAGATACAAAATCAAAAGAGAAAAGTCACTTTGAAATATATACACCAGCACTGTTAGGAAAAGCATTTTTTTCATCTACCGTAGCAAGAAAAAGTACAAAGTACTTAAGCTAAATGTAACAAGAGATATGCAAGCCGGTACATCTCATTCTTTGCTGTTCCTCTTTAACATGGAATGGTTTACCCACTGTAAGTCATAGTAAAAATGTTGAGCAAAGAAATTAAGTCACAGCATAGTACATAGCATGATTCTATTACCATGCTTAAGTCAAGGTAAAAGTAATTGACATATTGTTTAGAAATTCAAATGCAGTGGAAAAATTATAACAAAAAAAGTCAGTGATTAGTTGGGTGCAGTGGCTCATGCCTGTAATCCCAGAACTTCAGGAGGCCAAGGCAGGAGGATTGCTTGAGTTCAGGAGTTTGAGGCCAGCCTGGACAACATAGCAAGAACCTGTCTTTATTTATGAGAAAAAAAGAAGCGAATGATCAATACAAATTCAAGTTACTAATTATTTCTGGAACAAAAGAAGAGAGACATGAAGTGATGTGTATGTTAACTGGCTCAATTTAGCTATTCCACAATGTACACATATTTCTGAACAACAACCAAAAAAAAAAAAAAAAAAAAACAGGAGAAAAAGAGAAATAAAAAGGAAGGGGCACACAAGAAGCTTTCCAAAGTTCTAGTACAGTAGTAGTTCCCCCTTCCCTGTGACAGCTGTATTCTAAGAACCCCAGTGAATGTTTGAAACTTGGATGGTACCAAACTTTATATATACTATGCCTTTTTCTGTACATGCATGTCTATGACAAAGTTTAATTTCTAAATTAGGCACAGTAAGAGATTAACAACAATGACTAATAATGAAATTGAACAATTATAATATACTGTAATAAAAGTTATGTGAATGTGGTCTCTCTTGCAAAATATCGTATTATACTGTATTCACCCTTCTTCTTCTTGTGAGGATGTGAGATGACAATATGCCCACATGATAAGGGAAAGTGAGGTGAATGACGTGGGCATTGTGACATGGCAGTAGGCTACTACTGAACTTCTGACGGGACGTCAGGAGAAGGATCATCATCTGCTTCAAGTGGTCCTGGATCACTGAGCCACGATGATGTCGATGGTTGGATGTCAGGAGCAAATGATGTTGATGGTGGGGAGTCCTTGAGGTTTGCATTTTTTTTTCACCAAAACATTTTGGAAATCATTGTAATAAAAGCTTGTTACTTTTTAATCAAAGTGTTGGTACAGAGGTTATAATCCTTCTATGAACATATGGGTGACTTCAATGCTGCAGTTTATCTGAAGACTGTATTCTATAATTTTGTCTTTTCATATCTGTGTGATGTGAAACACTCCAGCAAATTTCACTCATGTCTACATTGTTGGTTCTGCTTTAGTTTCTTCTTTGTCTTCCCTTTCTCTGTAGATGACTCAAAAAGTTCTTCCTAATTTATTAACCCTTCTCAATGGCCTTCAATAAGTTCTACTTCTTCAACAAGCATGTTGGCAAACCCTTCTCCAACAACTTATCTTGCTGTGTGAATTATTTTCCTAACTTTTCCATCAATCCCCAGGAAGCCATTAAAATCATTCATGACTTCACTCTAGAAGTTCTTCCAGCAGGCATTTACAGTTTCTGGTTTTAATTCATGCATTGCAGCTTTGATTAATGTTACTGCATCAGCAACAGTGAATGATTTCCAGCATTACATTATGTCCAGATTATGGTCTGCTTCAATTAATGTCTGATCAAATGTGATCAAATACCAGGCAGGTGTGTGACTTGACAAACCAAATGACGCCTGCTCAAGGGGATGAAGCACGGAGCTTTTATTTGGAGGTGAAAATACAATCTATTTTCATAGGATGACCAGGTGCATTGTCAAAACTAATAGAAGTTTGAATTCTAACCCTTCCTCATTCAAGTTATTTTTTTTCCACTTCTGGGATGAAGGACTGGTAGAATCATTCCATAAACAAGATGTATGTCACCCATGCTTTCTTATTATGTTACTAGAACACAGGCAGATAATTTTTTTTTGTTTTAGAGAGCACGTGGGTTCTTCACTTCGTGTGCTACACTTGATTTTATCGTATGTACTGCAGTGTTGCCGCACAGTACCAGAGTTCATCTGTCCTTCCATGTTTTATACCTTGTTGCTTCCTTTGTGCTTTTACGAATGTAGGTACTATTGGGCATCTTCCTCCTGAAAATCCTAGTTTTACTGCTATTAAAGATTTGCTTTGGATGGTTTCTTATCTCCTTACTGACTTCAAGTTTTTCAGAAATGCAGCAGCAACTTCTTTGTTGGCAGATGCAGCCTCTCCAGTAGTTTTTGTATTTTTCAGTCCAAACCCATTTCCAAATCTGTGCAACCATCTCTTACTTGCAGTAAATGGCTTAGGGTCACTGATTTCAGGGGATTTCTTGGTAGGGTCTTCATTGAGGGCTGAATGCTTTCTGGTGCAACATGTTACTGTCAAATTAAACACGTTTTCTATTCAGGTCTTCCACCCCCAAATTTCATGCTTTTCCCCTTCTTAACTGAGTGTTTTCCATGCACTGCGGCCATGACTTCTGCATTGTGAAGTGCCATAGCAAAACTAGCACAAATTTCTTTTTCTTTCTTTACAATTTCACAGGTAGAATATTCATTATCTACAGTAGTGCAGATCTTAGCAACCTCAGTATACAATCTTTTCTCTTTTCTTATTAAATCAAGTTTTACTTTTCACTTCCCCTCCCCACAAAAAAAAACAAAAACACTTTTCTGCTTCTTTTTGGCATATCTCAATTACCAGAATACTACACGTGTGCTTTGGGGCCGTTATTAAGTTACATAAGAGTGACATGAATATAAATACTGCAATATGCAACAGTGAAACTGAGGATTGAGACAGCTACTGAGCAGTAGACAGGGAGAATGTACAGTGTGGAGACCCTGGACAAAAGGAGGATTTACTTCTGGTGGGTCGGAGTAGGATGATGTGAGATTTCATCACACTACTCAGGATAGTAAGAAATGTAAAATGTATAAATTGTTTATTTCTGGAGCTTGCCATTTGTATTTTTGGGCCATGGTTGACCACAGGTAACTGAGCCTGGAGAAAGGGAAACTATGGATAAGGGGGGACTACCGTCATGTATGTAAATTTCTATTTTACTATTGTCCATTAAATAGTCTTTTACATTTCAACATACCATCTGGCAGATATTTCATAATAAAATTTTAAAACTTAATGTAAATACATTACCTAATCTAAAAATAAAGATGTTCCTGTGAATGACCTCTTTGGACTGACCCTAAGAAGATTTTATCTGCATTTTAATGGTGGACGGTAGAAGAAATAAGACCAGGTCTAGGCCATGTTAGAGTGCGGTGGCAGAGGGTCTGGCTAGCCTGGGAAAACATGCCAGCTATGCTACTCTTCTTTCTTCCTAAGCATTCTGATCTGGGCTTCTTTCCCTGAACTCTCAGACACCTGGACTGCAAGAAAATTAAGACTTGGTAATGTTCACAAATGACCCTTTTGTGAACAGGCTTCCTAACCCATCCTTTAATGCAAAAATGGGATGATGAGATCAAGACTTCTAGCAAGCTACCACAGAAAGGTTGCTGACCAAAGGCTGTGTGGACCAAAAAGTCATAACATCACCCTAGATGACAGGACATTTACCTAAGGAATTACCCGCTCTCAGTTCTTCCCAGGTGCAGGTAGTATAGATTAAATAAGGCGGCTTTATGGCAACATAGACATTATTAGAAACATTCTTCTTGAAGTCTGACAACAAAGCAGTAGATGTGTATCTACTACAGAGCTGTTAGTGAAAAAAACAGTGTGTTTGAAATAAACAATTGGTATTCATTTAAAACAGGAATGGCCATATTGAAGCTAAATTTAATACATGCTGTATTTGGAAGTAATTTCTTTACTGCTGTATAGAAACCTTACCAGCTGTCTTTTTTTTTGTTGCATTGTTGACATTCAGTGGCAAATGACAAGAATCTCTGATGAAAATTCCTTACGGCTAGACAGGCATGCTTATTTTGAATTCAGACTCAGTATCAATGATCTCAGTACTAGATCTCCAATTTTCCCAAATAGATGGGTAAATTGTAAGTGGAAACTAATTTATCTTCAGAAGTTTGAAGGAGAGGATAGGCACTGTCTAATTTGGAAATACTAAGAATACACTTCTTAGTGAATATACATAGATAAATTAATTGAATAAATAAATAGTTCTTGAGTTCCCATAATTTATCATAGGCCAGCTTAAAAATTATTTCTTGCTTATTTTTTAAATTGTTTAGCTCTAACAATTTCTACTTTGCAAATTTTGAAGAAATAACACACTAAATGGAACAGAAAATGAAGCTATTATAGGGTAGAGAAGAATTACCTGACTTAGAGCACAGGGAAAGAGCTCCGTCTTCATTTCCACTAAAAATTGAATATTTCATGCTGTCCTGTATTGAGTCAGGAGCAAAAGCTTTTACAGTCACAATAGAAGTACCTGCAAAAATTAGGTAAAAGAAGAACTCCGTTAGAATAAAAACTTCACGGAAACACAAGAAAAAATACTGATTATTTATTATTTACCTACTATATTTTAACTTGTTCATTTATTCAACAATTACTTATTATCTTCAATGAGCCAGATCCCATGCTAGGGGCTGGGACTATGCTAACAAACAAGATGGAAAAGATCTCTGTCCTCATGTTGGTTATTAACTGGTGTAAGGAGACAGCCAATAAACCATGAAAACATACATAATCATGGAAAAGTTTCAATTGTGCCAGGCCCCTAGAAAGACAGAAATAAGGTTGTTTGACAGAAGGTACTCCTTTTTCAGGGGAAGCACCAGACTTTAGAGTGGTCTGGGCAAAGTGATGGATGAGAAGCCATAGAAAGAGCTGGAAGAAGATTCTGGGAAAAAGAGCCACCACCACAAAGGCTGTGGACTAGGAAAGGGCTTGGCTGGGTAAAGCACAGTGAGTAGGGGAAGAGGCAGAAGGTAGAGATGGCAGGGTAAGCAAGAGTCAGATTTTATTGTAAGTGCAAAGGGAAGTCATGGAAACATTTTAAGGAGTAGAGTAAAATATGATTTACTTTTTAAAGATATCACACTAACTGCTGTGAGAACAGAGGAAAGAGGGGTAAGAATGGAGCAGAGAGGCCAATTAAGATAATACTCCAATAGTCCAAGCAGAAGACAAGGATCTAGGACTGTGGGAGGGGAGATGGAAAGACATAGACAGATTAAAGACATTTGATACACTGCCCCAAATGCTGGAGGTGGGAGTGGGAAGGGAGGCTATAGGAGCATAGAGAAAAGAAATATTCCCTCACACAGCTTCTGACCTAGTTGTAGGTAAAAGCAACCCAACTAGAGAATAACCAACGACTTAACTGCAAGACATGCATTCATTCAAGAATTGTTCAGAGAGATTTGAAACAGTCAAGAGATAACTTAGAAACAGAAATTCAATTAGGTATAGGATTTGGAAAGACAAAAGAGAAGCAAGTCATTTTAAGTTATGAAAACAGACTAAATGCTAACATGAAAGAAGAATTAGCAAGGACTAATAGAGGCAAGAAGACAATCCTCGTAATTAGATCTAGAACCAAATAAGGCAGGAGTGGGGAATAAATTTAAATAGAAAGTATACATATAATATGAAGAAGGGTTAAGAGAGATAGCCAAGAGAATGGGGGAGCTTGAGAGCCAGGGAGAAAGTGTAGCTTTATGTCAAGAATCAGCAAGTTTTTCTGTCAAGGGCCAGATAATAACTATTGTAGGTTTTACAGGTCACGCAATCCTGTTGCAAATACTCAAATCTGCTATTGTAGCATGAAAGTAGTCACAGACAATGCATAACCAAGGGAGTGTGGCTGTGTTCCAATAAAACTTTATTTTAAAAAATAAGTGGATGAGCAGCTCTTCGCTTTATGTGAGGTGAAGCACTGAAGAAATGCAAAGTTCTTGAGGGGACTGATATAAGAGAAGATGCTGAGTGCCTTTAAGGCAAACTGGGTAGGGCAGCTGTCTGTATGGGAAGCTCTGGGGAAAAAAGTCATTTATAGCAGCTGGAAGGGTCCCAAGGATTCAGTTGGTCCCCAACTTAGTACTTCAATGTCCTTGTAATATTTTATGTCATTTGCTGCTCATCCTATCCCAGTTCTCCAAGTGTCTCCCTCCTAGCATTGCCTGTCTTATTTGTAAAAGTATTTTTCACTTAATCAATTTCATTTATATGAAATTTACATACAATAATATGTACTTATTTTAAATAAACACTTCTGTGAATCTTGAAAGCTATATACACGTGTGTAATCAGTATTATGATGATAGAATATTTTCAACACCTCAGGATGTTCTCTTATGTCCATTCACAGTTTTCTCTTACTTTTGGCCCCAGGAAATCACTGGTCTGCTTTCTATAATTCTAGATTAGTTCTGCCTCTTAAATTTCATACGCTGGTGAATTATACAATACCCGATTTCTTTTGCTTAGCATAATTTTTTGAGAATCAAGCATGTTATTTTGTGTATAAAAATTCATACAATTGTTATTGCAGAGTAGTATCCTATTAAATGAACAAACCACAATTTCTTTTTCATTACCTATGAATAGGCATTTGAATTGTTTCCAGTTTTTTGGCTATTATGAAAAGAACTGCTATGAACATTCATAGGCAAGTGTGTGTGTGGACCCATGTTTTCAGTGCTCAAGGGTAAATACCTATGATAAGTATACATTTAACTTTATAAGAAACTGCAAAACTATTTTTCCAAAGTGATTGTATCATTTTACATTTCTGCTAACAACATGTGAGAATTACAGTTGCTCTATGATATGGTTTGGCTTTGTGTCCCCACCCAAACCTCATCTCAAATTGTAATCCTCATAACTGTCACGTGTCGAGGGAGAAGCCAGGTGGGAAGTGATGGGATCATGGGGGCAGTTTCACCCATGCTGTTCTCGTGATAGTGAGTGAGTTCTTATGAGATCTGATGGTTTTATAAGGCAGTTTTCCCTGCTCTTGCCACTCTCTGTTATCTATTGCCATGTAAGGCATGCCTCTTCCCCTTCTGTCATGATTATGTTTCCTGAGGCCTCCTCTGCCATGCAGAACGGTGAGTCAGTTAAACCTCTTTCCTTGTAAGTTATCCAGTCACGAGTAACTATCTTTATAGCAGTGTGAGAACAGACTAATACATCCACATTGAGAGGTATTATGAATCTTTTAAATTGTAGCCATCTCAGTGGATATGTAGCAGTATCTTAACGGGATTTTAATTTTAATTTCTCTGATGTCTGATGATATTGAGCATCTTTTCATGTGCTTACTGGCTACTTCCAACCCTCTTTTTAATTCATCTTTGTTCCTTGGCCCCTGTTTTCTATTCACCTTCCATTTCTGAGAAACTTCCTCATAGTTCCACTTTTACACTGTTGGTGGGAATGTAAGCAAGTACAACCACTATGGAAAACAGTGTGCAGATTCCTTAAAGAACTAAAAGTAGATCTACTATTTGATCCAGCAATCCCACTTCTGGATATCTACCTAGAGGAAAAGAAGTCCTTATACAAAAAAGATACCTGAGTATGCATGCTTACAGCAGCATGATTCACAATTGCAAAAATATGGAACCAGCCCAAATGCCCATCAATCAAAAAGTGGATTAAGAAAATGTGGTACACACACACACACCACACACACACACACACATACACACACACATACACATATACACACACACACACACACACACACACAGACATGCCATGGAAAACAACTCAGCCAGAAAGAGGAATAAAATAATGGCAGTCACAGCAAACTAGATGGAACTGGACACTATTATTCAAAGCGAAGTAACTCAGGAATGGAAAACCATTGTATGTTCTCATTCATAAGTGGGAACTAAACTATGAGGACGCAAAGGCATAAGAATGATGCAATGAACTTTGGGGATTTAGGGGAAAGGGTGGGGAAAGTGAGGAATAAAAGACTATACAATAGGTACCATACACACTGCTTGGGTGATGGGTGCACCAAAATCTCAGAAATCACCACTAAATAACTTATTCATGTAACCAAACCTCATATGTTCCCCAAAAATCTATTGAGATAAAAACTTAAATTAACAACAAAAAACCAAATATGTATATATAGGAAAAATATTATATAAATATAATATGTATATTCTAAAAAGTAAAAGAAAGAAGCTTCCTCATAGTTCCTTACTGGCCTTAGTCCTCTGATTTTAGGCCTATAACTATTTTAGACTACCAATCTTGCAATGATTCTGCTTCTTCACTTACTGTCATTCTGCCCCATAGAATGACACTTATTGGTCAAAGTATACACGCTGTCCTGACTGGGGAGAGATGGATAGGAGGTAAGGCTATAGAAGTCTACCCTGCTGCTGGGTACGCAGTAACAGAGGCCATGTATAAGACAGTGGTAACAAGTCGCAAGAGAAAAGTAAGAGGAAACATTTAAAAGGAACAGGAGCTGACATGGTGTCAGAGAGGAGTACAGAGCAGGACTCATCATCCCATATGCCTTTGGGTAAAAGCAAGAAGCATGAACAAATGAAGGGGTCAAATGGTAGAGGAGGCCAGAAAGTGTCTCAGACACTCACGGTCAGTCTATTGCTGCCAGCAGGGAAAGGAGGCTTCAGGATGCTGAAATTCTGTGCTTTTCAAGAAGCTCAAAATTTTGTATTTATTTTTATTTGAGATATCTCAATTTCTAAGTGTTGGAAAATAATTTAATTTATGGGGGAAAACCCACTATACTGGTTGAACAAAACACAGCTGTGGTCTGCCTCCAATTCTAAGTTTTCTTGTTTACAATCTCTGATAGAGAAGACAAATCTCTCCTCTTTTGTTGCCAGCTCTTTTGGCACTTAGATTGTGCTACTAATTTGTCATCTAAAGACTTGTACTGAACATAGCTGAAGACTGATCTCATCTCCCTGCTTAAATTGGACTAAGTTCCATGACAGTAGAGGAGATTTTCTATATATTTGTATTGTATATATTTTATAACTCTATGTTAGTTTAGCTTTGAAAATTTCATCTACTTGTGAATCTTACAGTATCTGGCATCTTTTGCTCAGTATAATTTTTCAAGAATAAAACATGTTGTTTTGTGTATCAAGTTTATTTCTTTGTATGTAGTAGATGCTTAATGAATATGAGAAAAAAAGGAGGTTAAAAAGGGAGACAGAGTAGAAAGGACATTGACATTTTCTAGCATGAGAGATTAGAAAAATCCTGGTCTCTGCCTACAGGATCACTGCAAGCCAAAAGCAATTATTTTTTAACTAAAAAAAAATTTTTTTCAAATACCTCACTGCTATAATACCACATCTGATAGTGAGATTTGCAGTAGTTAAACAAACAAACAAAACAACAGCAAAAAACCACCTACTCAAGATCTTTGCTGAGCCATCTCATTGACCCCTCATACACAGGCCCCAGAGACCACAGCTTGAAACCCATCTTGCTAGAGGCGATAACAAAAATGACACCTAAACCAAGCCAAATTGATATTTTTTCTGGGTATGTAATAGGATTTCACTGAAAAGATCAGAAAAAAGAAAAGGCTCTGGAACAAATAGTAGTTTTCCCCAGAAGCCTTTCAATGCTTAACACTCAAAAATGCAATGATCACTGTAAATATTAAAGGAAATAAGTATGTGATATTACCTGTAAAACTGGAACTTCAGTGAAAACTCAGTTATAAAAAAAGGCATAAAACAGAATTTGTTATGGAAAAAGAGTAAGAAAACTCAATATATATTGAATATATTACTCTCTTTATAAACATGTTTAACATAAACTGCAACAAAGTTTAAAAATCATTTATCAGGATTTCCAAATGGTTGTTCTTTTCAAGACCGTTATGAAGTCATCTAGTGACAAAGTAATGGATTTTAATCAATCATGGTGGAATCAAATCACTACACATGTTGAGAACTCTTTCAAATTGCATTATAACCTGATGCTTATTTTATTGCATTTTGGGAGACATGTTGTTAATATAAAAATGTCTTACATTTTTGGTAAGAATAAGTCTTTACAGTAGTACAATATGTTTTATCCCCACTCCTCAAAGTTCTGTGCTTCCGGGTACAATTTATTTCCTAAACACAGGAAATTTTGTTTCAACTGGCTTGTCATATAAGTCTTAAGAATGGCAGTAAGAAAAGAAACAGCTATGCCAACAAGAGAAACAATCTTGCTGACGGTTTTTTTTTTCATGGGTTAGAATGCTTATTATATGCCCAATTACAAAAGAAAACATAGTGACTTCTTGCATAGAAAAGAATAAAGATGAGTACAGAACTGCAAAGAAAATTTACACATGGCCTCTCTCATAAAAGAAACAATCCTATTTTTATTGCAAATCAAATTTTCATAACATCAAATGGAATTGTAGCACAAAATAATTTCATTCAATGAAAATACTTCAAACTAGGCACTGATGTCAGCAAGGAGCTGCAAATGTTTGTATATGTTCTTCCTCTGACAAAGTCCAAATTCCAGATTCTCTTGAAAAAAAAAAAGGAAATAACTAGAGGGACTTGAATCCAGCTAGGTATCTGCTTACTGTGAAAATTTTAAATAAAAGTATATCTCTGGGCATATAGATAAAACTTACTATTCATTTCACATCATCAAGGTAGAAAGGGTAAGCTATGAAAACCAACACTGTACCTTCAATTCAAATTAGTTAGGTGAAACATACATAATACCTTTTACATTTTTAAGCTTTTATAAATTTTACTTCAAGTCTAACACTGTATTTAAAAAGTGTAAAACATTTAATGTTCTTGTTTTTCTCTTCTTTACAAAAATAGAGTTTAAAAAACTCTGACCACCCACAGCAGCAATTTAAAAGCATAATTAGATAACTATTAATACTATGTGACTGTGAAAATCAATGATTATGAAAATATTTAGGTAAAGTAATTATGAAAACATTGCATGCATAGCAATGCATGAGTAAATAATTCTAGAGTTTTGTGTTTGTTATTCCTAAGCAATGCAAACATTTTCTTACTGATGACTGACTTGAGAGAAACAGATTTTCAAACATTTGGATGATTGTGAAGGATCTGTTATCACTTAAGTATCCAACCATTGAAAATAAACATATTGCAACTACTTAAGAAAAGTCTGGAGATTAGGGACTTAGGGAGATTGGCAGAATGGGAAACCCCAGACCTTGCCGCACACAAAGGCACTGACTTAACAACAACATTTGTTCCAAAAGGCCTTCAAGAGAACTGCAAAACCAGTTAAGAAGTCATAGGACACCAGGCAAGCTCAAAACCAAGAACAGTCACATTGTAGACATTTCATTTAATACCCAATGGACCTTCCCCCAAGCCAGCAACAGTGCATTTGGGAATAAACACACAACCTGCAGCTTCTCCAATGGGATGTAAAAAGAAGGGTAGAATATACATCCAACTTTACAGCTTTGGGGGTGCTGCCTGTGGAGATAGTGTCTGTGTTAATTTGGCTCAGAATACTGATAGGGAGCCAGAATATTTTGGATGCTTGAGGGCTGCTGAGAGAACTCACTGGCTCATGCAGTGCCAGGGAATGTGAAGTACTGCAAATAGACACTAGAGAGAGCAAGAGATTAAAAGACCCTCAAAAAGAAACAGGGAAACCTCTCTAGCTGGGTAGTTACATACACAAGCCCAGTGAAGATTCATCCCCAGAAAAGGTTCAGGAGGCCCCAGAATCTGTAGCCAGGATGATTGGTGAAGATCTTCCTCTGCATAAATCCAGTCTGTGAAGACTAAAGAGGTGGTAATTTTTTCAAATTCATGAATCACACCAAAAAGAAAAGAGAAAAGAAAAGAAAGAAAGAAAATAAGAAATATGAAGAAATACAACATGGCTGAATCAATGGAATAAAATAAATCTCCAGGTGCTGACCTGAAGAAACAGACCTATAAATTACTTAACAAAGAATTCAGGGCCGGGTGCAGTTGTTCATGCCTGTAATCCCACCACTTTAGGATGCCGAGGTGGGCAGATCACCTGAGGTCAGAAGTTCAAGACCAGCTTGGCCAACATCACGAAATCCTGTCTCTACCAAAAATACAAAAATTAGCTGGGTGTGGTGGCAGGTGCCTGTAATCCCAGCTCCTCAGGAGAGTAGGCTGAGGCAGGAGAATCGCTTGATCCTAGGAAGTGGAGGCTGCAGTGAGCCGAGATTGCAGCACTGTGCTCCAGCCTGGGTGACAGAGCAAGACTTGGTCACACACACACACACACAAAAGAATTCAAAATAATCATTATAAAGAAACTCTATGCACTACAAGAGAACACAAACAGACAATCAAATGAAATCAGGAAAACTGCATGAACTAAGTAAGAATATCAATAAAGAATAAAAACTAATTTTAAAAATCCCAGAAATTATGGAGCTTAAGAATGAAATAACTGAATTGAAAAATTCACCAGAGGGACTTAACAGAAGACTTAATCAAACAGAAGAATCAGTGGACTTGAAGACAGATCGTTATCAAGTTAGAGGAACAAAAGGAAAACAATAAGGAAGAAAAGTAAAGAAAGCCTAAAGAACTCATGGGACATCATGAAGTGAACCAATTTATTCATTATGAAAGCTTCCGAAGGAGAAGAGAGAAACAAAGGACAATGGGTAAAGAGCTTATTTGAAGAAACAACGGCCAAAAAGTCCCCAAATCTGAGGAAGAAAATAGACAACCATTTTCATGATACTCAAAGGACTATACATAGGATAAATCCAAAGAGCTCTACATTAGAACAGATTAAAATCCAACTGTAAATGTTAAAAAGAAAAATCTTAAAAAAAAAAAAAGGAGAAAAAGTGACTCATCCAGAACAAGGGAGCTCCCATAAAATTAAATGGATTTCTCACCAGAGACAGTAGATATCAGAAGGGAGTAGGATGATGTACTCAAAGGGCTGAAAGAAAGAAAATTGCCAAACAAGAATACCATATCTTCCAAAACTGTCTTTCATAAATGAAGGAGAGGTGACTTTCCTAGATAAACAAAAGTTGAGGGATTTCAACTCTACTAAACCTGCCTTACAAAATATGAGAAAGTAAGTCTCTCAAGTTGAAACAAAATTAGACTAAACAGCAAATGAAAACACACAAAAAATATATAGCTCTCGTAAAATATATAATATGGTAATATCTCGTAAAATATATAATATGGTAATAGTGATGAAAAATCACTTTTATTCTGGTATAGAATTTAAAAGATAAAATAATAAAAATATACTAACAATGTTAATGGATATGAAATATAAAAAGATGTAATCTGTAACATTGATAATATAGAATGTGTTGGTGGGATGCAAAGGAGCAGAGTTTTTTGTATGTAATTGAACTTGGGCTGTTATAAGTATAAAATAAATTGTTATTAATATAAGATATTTTATATAATCTCCATAGTAACCACAAAGAAAATATGCATAGAAGAAATACAAAAGGAAATAAGAAAAAAATTAAGGTATGGTGCCATAAGAAAATTAACAAAACACAAAGGAAGGTAGCAAGAGAAGAAAACAAACAAATGAAAAATAACATCCAGCTATATGCTGTCTATTAAAGACTCATTTTACATGGAATATTGCATGAATAGGCTGAAAGTGAAAAGATAAAAATATTCCATACAGGCTGGTCCGAGTGCAGTGGGGTTTACAACTAATTGATCACAACCAGTTACAGATTTCTTTGTTCCTTTTCCACTCCCACTACTTCACTTGACTAGCCTTAAAAAAAAAAATTCCATACAAATGCTATCCAAAAGACTGCAGGAGTGACCATACTCTTATCAGGAAAAATTGGCTTTAAGTTAAAAACTATCACAAGGTATAAATAAGGACATTATATAATAATAAAAAGTTCATTCAACCACAATGTAATGAAACTCAAAATTATTAGCAAAAGGAAAACTAAAAAATTTTCAAGTATGTGGAACTTAAACAACACATTCTTGAACTACTGATATATCAAAAAGAAATCAAAAGAAAATTTAGAAAATATATTGAGATAAAAACAGAAACAAAACATATCAAAAATTATGGGATGCAATGATAGCAATACTGCAAAGAAAGTTAATAGTGGTAAACACTTACATTTAAAAAGAAAAAAGATCTCAAATTAACAACCTAACATTATAACACAAGGAAACAGAGAAAGAGGAACAAATGTAACCCAAAGTTAGTAGAAGGAAGGAAATAAATATTAAAGCAGAAATAAATAAAATGATAGAAAAATAATTTAAAAATCAATGAAATTAAGTTAAATTTTTGAAAAGGTTAACAAAATTGGAAAAGCCTTTGCTAGACTTATGAGACAGAGAGAAAGAGAGAAAATGAATCTGAAATGAAAGAGGAGAGATTACAACTAATGCCACAGAAATCCAAAGGGATCATAAAAGACTAATTCAAACAATTATACAACAATGAATTAGATAATCTAGATGAAATGAATAAATTTCTGGAAATATATAACAACCTACCAAGATTGAATCATGAATAAATGGAAAATCTCAAGAAACCTATAACTAGTAAGGTGATTGAGTCAATAATCAAAAACTCCCAACAAAGCAAAGTCCAGGACCAGATGGCATCACTGGAGAATTCTAACAAATGTTTAAAGAATTAATGTCAATTCTTCTCAAACTCTTTCAAGAAATTGAAGAGGAGTGAATACTTTGAAACTCATATTTATGAGGTCAGGATTATTCTCATTCCAAAGTCAGACAAAGATATTAAAAGGAAAGAAAGTTTTCTTTAGACCAATCTCCCTGATAATATACATGCAAAATTTATCAACAAAATACTATCAAGCAGAATTCAGCAGCACATTAAAAGGATTATACACCATGACCAGATGAAGTTTGTCCCTAGGATACAAGAATTGTTCAACATACAAAAAGCAAATCAATGTGAAACACCACATTAACAGAACAAAAAATAAAAATTACATGATCATCTCAGTAGACGCAGAAAAAGCGTATAACAAAATTCAACACAGTTTATGGTAAAAACTCAAAACATTAGTGCTTAGACTAAGGGTAAAAAAGAAACAAAGAAAAAGAAAAAAAACTCAAAACAAGCTAGGAATAAAAGGAAATTATTTCAACATAATAAAAGCCATATATAAAAACCCCACAGCTAACACAACACTCAACAGTGAAAAACCAAAAGCATATATGCTAAGATTAGAAACAAGACAAGAATGCTCATGTTTGGTTTTTTTTTTCTTTGAGATGGAGGCTCGCTCTGTTACCCAGGCTGGAGTGCAATGGCATGATCTTGGCTTACTGCAACCTCTGCCTTCCAGGTTCAAGCAATTCTCCTGCCTCAGCCTCCTGAGTAGCTGGGATTATAGGCACCTCCCATCATGCCTGACTAATGTATTTTTGTAGAGACAAGGTTTTACCATGTTGGCCAGGCTGGTCTTGAACTTCTGACCTCAGGTGATCCACCTGCCTCAGCCTCCGAAAGTTCTAGGATTACAGGTGTGTGCCACCATGCCCGGCCAGAATGCCCACTATTACCACTCCTATTTAACACAGTAATACAAGTCCTAGCCTGAGTAATTAGACAAGAGAAAGAAAA
Organism: Cacajao melanocephalus; assembly: GCA_963573385.1. Taxonomy (NCBI): domain Eukaryota; kingdom Metazoa; phylum Chordata; class Mammalia; order Primates; family Pitheciidae; genus Cacajao; species Cacajao melanocephalus. The sequence continues at coordinate 67,106 of CAUYLG010051321.1, read as the reverse complement.
AAAAAAAGCTTGTAAACTAAAAAGAATAAAAAAAGCAAAATTGTCTGTAAAGAATAATCCTATATATGGAAAACCCTAAAGATGCCACAAGAAAAACTAATAAATTCAGCAAAGTTGCAGGATACAAACACAATATACAAATATTAGTTGTGTTTCTATCCAGTAACAACAAGCAATCTGAAAAGAAAATTAGAAAAGCAATACCATTTACAATGGGGTCAAACAGAATAAAATACTTAAGAATAAACTTAATCAAGGAGGTAAAATACTTGTACATTGAAAATTATAAAACATTACTGCAGGAAATCAAAGAAGTCACAAGTAATTGTAGAAACATCCCATGTTTTTGAAGTGGAAAGAAATATTGTTAAAGTGTCCATACTACCAAAAGCAATCTACAAATTCAATTCAATCCCTACCAAATTTCCAATGTCATTTTTGGTAGAATTCATACAAGCTACCCTAAAATAAATATAGAATGTCAAAGGACCCTGAATAGCCAAAAATAATCTTAAGAAAGTTAAACAAAGCTAGAGGCCTCACACTTCCTGACTTCAAAACGTTTTACAAAGCTACACCAATCAAAATGTATGATACTGGAATAAAGACAGGCCTTTAGACTAATGGAACAGAATATAAGGCCTAGAAATAAACCCACATGAATATGATGAAATGAATTTCAATAAGGGTGCCAAGGCTACACAATAGGGTATGAATCATATCTTTAACAAATGGTGCTTGGAAAACTGAATATCCATATGCAAAACACTAAAGTTGGATGCTTTTCTTATACCATATGCAAAGATAAACTCAGAATGGATTGGAGACTTCACTGTAAGAACTGAAACTCTAAAGTTAATATAATATAGGAGGAGAGCTTCAGGACATCGAATTTAGCAATGATTCTTCGGATATAAGACCAAAAGCACAGGCAACAAAAACAAAAGATAGACAAATAGAAGTATATCAAACTTAAAGCTTTTTCACAGCCCAGGAAGTAATCAATAGATAAAACAGAAGAAAATATCTGCAAGCCATATATCTGATGAGAGGTTAATATCCATAGTTTATAAATGACTCTTGCAACTAAACAAGAGAAAAAAAATCTGATTAAAAATGAACAAAGAACTTGAACAAACATTTCTCCAAAGGTGATATCCAAATGGTCCATATCATTAAATATAAGCAAAGTGAAAATCAAAACCATAAAATGTTACCTTATACCCATTAGGATGGCCACTATATTAAAAATTAAAAAAAAAAACAGAAAATGACAGATGTTTACAAGGATGTTAAGAAATCGGAACCTTTGTGCACTGTTGCTGGGAATGTAAAATGGTGCAGGCCACTATGGAACGTACAGAGTTTCCTCAAAAATTAAAAATAGAATTACTTTATGATCCAGCAATTCCACTTCAGGATATGTATCCCCAATAATTGAAAACAGGATCTCAAAGGGATATCAGCACACTCATGTTCATTGCAGCATTTTTAAAAGTAATAAATGAGAGGTAGAAGCAACCTAAATGCCCCTCACTGAATGAATGGATAATCAAAATGTGGTATATACATACCATGAAATATTATTCAACCTTTAGAAAGAAGAAAATGAAATCCTGTTATATGTTACAAAATGGATAAAGCTTAAAGACATTATGTGAAATAAGCCAGTTACAAAAGCAAATACTGTATGATTCCACTTACATAAGTATTTAAAATAGTCAGACTCTTAGAAACAGAAAGTAGAATGGCATTTGCTAAGGGTTGGTAGAGGGGGCAGAAGAAAATTGCTCAATGGGCACAGTTTGAATTTTACAAAATGAAAAATGTCTAGAGATCTGTTGTGTGACAATGCACACACAGTTAACACTGTTGTACACTTAGAAATAATCAAGATGGAAAATTTTATGTTATGTATTTTTTAACACAATAAAAAAAAGAAATGTGTTGATTTTTTTCTACCACTTTCCTATAATTAAAAATGGCTGAAATGTTACTAAGGCTTTAAAAAATAATCATTCCTGATGTGAGACAAAGCATGGAAAATGTATGCTCAAAAGAAATAATATTCCAAAATTTGTGGATAGATGAAAATCATACTTTAAAATGAAAATGGTATACATTTCTAAACTTATTTGCTTTCGTGAACACCTAAAGAAATAATAGAGACACCAGAAAGCTGCTTATTTATTTTTTATGAGTTTTAGCAAAAAAAAAAAAAAAAAAAGGTATGCAGAAAAATCAACATAAAGTTAATGTATGCAATGAGAAGTAAACACAATTGATTAAGTCTGTAATATGCTTTTAATAGGATTACAGATGTTAATGGGCAACTTTCAAAGAAGTGATTATAAATTGTTGCATTTAATTATTTAAAAATGCACACATAGCGACTTAGAGAAAGGCAAGTGCTAAAATGATCTCTAGATGTTCCAATTACATCTCCAATTGTGTGATTTACAGAAGGCTATATTTAAAACATGAGTTTGAGAATTTTCACTGCTGCTTCAGGGTTGGATCAGATTCAACATCTTGCTTGTGGACCTGGTGCTGCCAATTTTCCCTCACTTCCCAAACATTTCCTGTCTGGGCTGTCATTCCAAAGTTAAGACTCAGACTTTAGATTCCCTGAATTCTCAAGAGCCATCCTCATTATCTTTTCCAGCTCCCGGAACTCCAGACCAAGCTAGAATCCAGAGCCTGCATATGTTCAGAAAGAAAAGTTGCACAATTTTTCTATGTGACTAATTCTCAACTTTGGTTTTGAGATGCCCAGAACACTTCCAATTATCTCAAAAAACAACGTAAATGTATCTACCAAAATTTACAGTTACACTTCAGTTAAAGAAATGCCTTTTAAGATGTTTTTAGTTGCCAAATAATAAAACTACAATATTTTGCAGCAGCTCCTCATGAAAACAGCATTTTTATCCTCAAAATAATCTGAAATCAGGCTTTAGACATCCACAAACAATAGATGCCAATTAGAAACAAAAACAAAATCTTATTATTTCTATTGAATGTTTTATTCTATTTTTGACTTAAATATTAATGAGGAGGTTGACCAAGATGGCAAAATAAACAGATTGTCCTCCCAACAGGAACGCAAAATTGAACAATTATCTACACAAAAAAAGGACCTTCATGAGAACTGAAAATCAGGTGAGCAATCACAGTACCTGGTTTTTACTTCGTATTACCCATCAAAAAAGGCACTGAAGAGGGTAGAGACAGTCTTGAATTGCATGCACCCCCCACCCCTTCTCCATCCCCTGGCGGTGGCCATGGGCTGAAGAGAGAGCAACTGTGCACTTGGGAGAGAGAGAGCATAGTGATTGTGGGACTTTGCATTGGAACTCAGTGCTGTCCTGTCACAGCAGAAAGCAACACTGGCCAGAACTCAGCCAGCACCCATGGAGGGAACATTTAATCCAGCCCTAGTGTTAGGGGAGTCTCCCATCTCAGCAGATGGAACCTGAATTCCAGCAAACCTTGCCACTGCAGGCTAAAGAGCTCTGGGGTCCTAAATAAACTTGAAAGGTTATCTAGGCCACAAGGACTATAATTTCCGGATAAGGAATTGTGCTGGGCTTGAAGCCAGTGGATTTGGGGGAGCACATGACCTACTGAGACACCAACTAGGGTGGCCAAGGGAGTACTTTCACTACCCCTCCTTAATCCCAGGCAGTGCAGCTTATAGCTCCAGGACAGACTCTTTCCTTCCACTTGAGCAGAGGAGAAGGAAGGATAAAAAAAACTTTGTCTTGCAACTTGGACACCAGCTCAGCCACAGTATGATGGGGCGTCAGGCAGAGTGCTGAGGCCCCATTCCAAGCCCTAGCTCCCAGGCAACATTTCTAGACACACCCTGGGCCAGAAAGAAACCTGCCTTCTTGAAGGGAAAGACCTAGTCCTGACAAGATTCACCACCTGCTAATGAAAGATCCCTGAAGTACTCCTTGGTAGCCAGGAGTACTCACCATGAACCTTGGGTGAGACTCAGAGATGTGCTGGCTTCATGTGAGACCCAGCACATGGGTCACATGTGTGGTGTGACATATTCCCAGATGTGGTGGCTATGAGGAGAGACCCCTTCTGCTAGAGAAAAAGAGAGGGAAGAGGACAGTGGACTTTGTCTTGCAGTTTAGGTACCAGCTCAGCCACAGTGGGACTGAGTACCAAGTGGGTTCTTGGAATCACTGATTCCAGGCCTTGGCTCTTGGACAGTATTTCTTGAACTGCTCCAAGGAAGAGGGGAGCCTACTGCCCTGAAGGGAGAATCCCAGGCCTGGCAATATTCACCACAAGCTGACTCAACATTCCTCTGGCCTTGAGAGAACACTGGCAGTAGTCAAACAGTATTCATCATGGGCCTGGAGTGGTGGTGGCCATATGAGAGAGACTCTTCTGCTTATGCAAAGGGGAGGGAAGAAAAGGATGGATTTTTGTCTTGTGGTTTGGGTGCCAGCTCAGCTGCGGTAGAACAGAGCACCAGGTAGATGCTGTCAGGAGTCCTGATTTTCTGACAACATCTCTGTACACACTTAGGCTTGAGGGGAACTCACTGCCCTAAAGGAAAGGACACAAGTTTAGCTGGCTTCAGCACCCACTGTAGGGCCCTACAGCCTTGAGCAAACATAGGTGGTAGCAAGGCAGTGGTTACTACAGGCTTTTGATGAGACCCAGTGCTGTGCTGGCTTCAGGTCTGACCCAGAGCAGTCCCAGTGGTGGTGGCCACAGGGGTTCTTGTATCACCCCTTCCACAGCTTCAGGCAGCTCAGCCTAGAGCAAAAGAATTTGTTTAGGAGGAAGTTAGGGAAGAGAACAAGAGTCTCTGCCTGGTAATCAAGATAATTCTTCTGGCTTGTATCCAGGACCATCAAGGTGGTACCTCTCCATTAGGAACCCCCTTAATGCAGATATGACTGCAGTGACCAAAAATTTAGATCATAACACCAAAGTCACTTTGAATACCTGGAAAGCTTTCCCAAGAGGAAGAGGTACAAGCAACCTAGATGGCAAATACTACAATAAATGTCTACTCTTCAATGCCCAGACACTGATGAACATCCACAAGCATCAGTACCATCCAGGAAAACATGATCTCACCAAATGAACTAAATAAGGCACCAGAGACTAATCCTGTAGAAACTGAGATATGTGACCTTTCAGACAGAGAATTCAGAATAGCTATTTTGAGAAAATTCAAAAAAATTTCAAGGTAACACAGAGTGGGAGTTCTGAATCCTATCAGATACATTTTACAGAGATTGAAATAATTGAAAAAATTCAAGCAGAAATTCTGAAGCTGAAAAAAGGCAATTAATGTACTGAAGAATGCATTACAGTATCAGCAACAGAATAGACGACGCAGAAGAAAGAATTAGTGAGCTTGAAAGCAGGCTATTTGACAGAGGAGACAAAAGAAAAAAGGATAAAAAAGAATAAAGTACATCTACAAGATCTAGAAAATAGCCTCAAAAGGGCAACTCTAAGAGCTATTGGCCTTGAAGGGAAAGTAGAGAAAGAGGTAAGAGTAGAAAGTTTATTCAAAGGGATGATAACAGAGAACTCCCTAAACCTAGAGAAAGATACCAATATCAGTACAAGAAAATTATAGAACACCAAGCAGTTTTAACCCCAAGAAGACTACCTTATGGCATTTAATAAACTCCCAAAGATCAAGGATAAAGAAAGGATCCTAAAAGCAACACAAGAAAGGAAACAACATGCAATGGAGCTGCAATACATCTGGAAGCAGAGTTTTCAGTGGAAACCTTACAGGAAAAGAGAGAATGGCATGATATATTTAAAGTTCTTAAGAAATAAACTTTTGTCCTAGAATACTATACTCAGTGAAAATATCATTCAAATCTGAAAGATAAATAAAGACTTTCCCAGACAAACAAAAGCTGAGGGATTTCATCAACACCAGACCTGTCCTACAGGAAACCCTACATGGAGTATTTTAATCAGAAAGAAAGGAACATTAACGAGCAATATGAAATCATCTGAAGGTACAAAACTCACTGGTAATAGTACACAGAAAACTACAGACTATTATAACTGTAACTGTGGTGTGTAAACTATTCTTGTCCTAAGTAGAAAGACTAAATAATGAACCAACCAAAAGTGATGACTACAACAACTTTTCAGGACATGGTCAAAACACAGTACAATAAGATATAAATAGAAACAACAAAAAGTTGGAAAGTGAGGGAACAGTGTAGTCTTTTAAATTTTTGATAAAGAGTCTTGTTCTGTCACCCAGATTGGAGTGCAGTGTTGTGATCTCAGCTCACTGCAAACTCCACCTCCCGGGTTCAAGTGATTCTTGTGCCTCTGCTTCCTGAATAGCTGAGATTACAGGTATGTGCACCATGCCTGGTTAATTTTTGTATCTTTTAAAGTAGAGACGGGGTTTCCTCATGTTGGCCTGACTGGTTTTGAACTGCTAGCCTCAAGTGATCCACCTGCCTCAGTCTCCTGAAGTCCTGGGATTATAGGTGTGAGCCACAGCACCCTGCCTGAAGTGTAGTCTTTATTAGTTTGCTCTTTGTTCGGTTGATTGTTTGTTTGTTTATGCAACCAGTGCCAACTTATCATCAGTTTAAAATAATAGGCTATGAGATATTATTTGCAAGCCTCATGGTATTCTCAAATCAAAAAATATACAATGAATACACACAAAAAAGCAAGAAATTAAAATATACAACCAGAGAAAACCACCTTCACTAAAAAGAAGTCAGGAATATAAAAAAAACGAAAGAAAAGACCCTAAAACAATCAGAAAACAAAATGGCAGGAATAAATCCTTACTTATCCATAATAACATTTAATGTAAGCGGACTAAACTCCCCAAACAAAAGACATAGCATGATGGAATGGATATAAGAAGACTCGATGATCTTTTGCATACTAGAAACACTCTTCACCTATGAAGAGACAAACAGACTGAAAATAAAGAGCTGGAAAAAAGATATTCCATGCAAATGGAAACCAAAAAAGAGGAAAAGTAGTTATATTTACATCACGTACAATAGTTTTCAACACAAAAACTAGAAATATAGACAAAGAAGGTCGTTACACAATATTAAAGAAATCAATTCAGCAAGAGGATCTAATGTTTTTAAATATATATGCACCTAACACTGGAGCACCCAGATATATAAAGAAAATATTATTAGACTAAAGAGACAGATAGACCCCAATTCAATAATAACTGAAGACTTCGACTCTCCACTTTCCACGTTGGATAGATAATCCAATCAACAAACAAATATCAGACTTAATATGCACTGTAGACCAAATGGACCCAATAGGTATTTATAGAACATTTCATCCAATGGCTGCAGAATACACATTCCTCTCCTCAGCACATGGACCATTCTTAAGGACAGACCATATGTTAGGCCTCAAAACAAGTCTTCACAAAATATTGACAAGAATTAAAATTAGATCAAATATCTTCCCTGACTGCAAAGGAATAAAACTAGAAATCAATAACAAAAAGTATTTTGGAAATTAAATAAGCACATGAAAATTTTAAAATATGCTCCTGAATGACAAGTGATTTAATGGAAAAATTTAAATGGAAATTTTAAAATTTCTTGAAACAAATGATAATGGAAAGACAAAATACCAAATCCTATGGGATACAGCAAAAACAGTACAAAGAGGAAAGTTTATAGCTATAAGTGCCTACAGCAAAAAAGTAGAAAAATGTCAAATAAACAATCTAACAATGCATCTTAAAGAACTAAAAAAGCAAGAGCAATCCAATAGTAGAAGAAAAGAAATAACAAAGATCAGAGCAAAAATAAATGAAACTTAAATGAAGAAAACAATACGAAATATCAAGGGAACCAAAAGTTGGTTTTCTGAAAAGATAAATACAACAAATCTTTAGCCAGACTAAGAAAAAAAGAGAGAAGACATAAAGAAATAAAATCAGAAGCAAAAAAGAAGGCATTCCAACAGATACTACAGAAATTTAAAGGAACATTAGTGGCTACTATGAACAATTATACACCAATAAGTTAGAAAACACAGGATAAATGGATAAATTTATAGACACAAATTACCTACCAAGATTGAACTATGAAGAAGTCCAAAGCCTGAACAGACCAATAACATGTAATGAGATTAAAACTGTAATAAAAAGTCTCCCAGCAAAGAAAATCCCAGGACCTGATGACTTCACTGCTGAATTTTACCAAACATTTAAAGAAGAACTAACACCTATCCCTGAAACTATTCCAAAAAATAGAGCAAGAGGGAATACTACCAAACTCACTCCACAAGGCCATTATTATCTTCATACCAAAATCAGACAAAGAGACATCAAAAAAAGAGAAAAGTACAGGCCATGTCTCTGATGAACATGATGCAAAAATCCTCAACAAAATACTGGCAAACCAATTCAACAACACATTAAAAAGATCATTCATAATGACCAAGTGGGATTCATTCCAGGGATGCAAGAGTGGTTCAACTTACATAAACCAATTGATGTGATACATCATGTCAACAGAATAAAGGACCATATTATTATTTCAATTCATGCTGAAAAAGCACTTGATAAAATTCAACATCTCTTCATGATAAGCTCCTTCAACAAACTGGGTATAGAAGAAACATACCTCAGCACAATAAAAACATACCTCAGCACAATAAAATGACAGACTCACAGCTAGTTATCATACTGAATGGGGAAAAACTAAAAGCCTTTCTTCTAAGATCTGAATATGACAAGGACGCCCATTTTCACCACTGTTATTCAACATAGCACTGGAAGTCTAGCTAGAGCAACCAGACAAGAGAAAGAAATAAAGGACATCCAAATTTGAAAGGAAGAAGTCAAATTATTCTTGTTTGCAGATGATATAATCTTACATTTGGAAAAACCTAAAGACTCCTCCAAAAACTATTAAAACTGAAAAGTAAATTCATTAGTTGCAGGATACAAAATCAGCATACAAAAATTCATGGCATATTGCCATACCAGCAGCAAACAATCTGAAAAAAACACGAAAGTAATCCCATTTACAACAGCTACAAATAAAATAAAATACCTAGGAATTAACCAAAGAAGTGAAAGACTTCTGCAATGAAAACTATAAAGCATTGATGAAAATAAATTGAGGATTCACAAAAAAGGAAAAGATATTTCATGTTCGTGGACTGGAAGAATGAATATTGTTAAAATGTCCATCCTACCATAAGCAACCTACAGATTCAGTGCAATCCCTACCAAAATACCAATGACTTTCTTCACAGAAATGGAGAGAAAAAATCTAAAATTTATATAAAATTATAAAAGACCCATATTAGTCAAAGCTATCCTGAGCAAAAAGAACAAAACTAAAGGAATCACATTTCCTGGCTTCAAATTATACTACAGAGCTATAGCAACAAAACAGTATCATTCTGGCATAAAAACAAACACATAAACCAATAAAACTGATAAAGACTCCAGAAACAAATCCAGACGTGTAAAATGAACTCATTTTTCACAAAGGTGCAAGAACACACACTGGGAAAAAACCAGTCTCTTCAATAAATGGTGCTGGGAAAACTGGATATCCATGTGCAAAAGAATAAAACAAGACCCTTACCTCTCATCACATACAAAAATTAAATAAAAATGAATTAAAGATTTAAACCTAAGACCTCAAACTATGAAACTTCTAAAAGAAAACATTGGAGAAACTCTCTAGAAAATAAGAGTGGGAGTAGACTTACTGAGTAATACTCCAGAAACATAGGCAACCAAAGCAAAAATAGAGAAATGATATCATATCAAGTTTAAAAACTTCCATACAGCAAAGGAAACAATCAGAAAAGTGAAGAGACAACCCACAGGAAGGGAGGAAATACTTGCAAGCTATCTATCTGACAAGGGATTAATAACCAGAATGTATATGAAGCTCAAATAACTCTTTGGAAGAAGATCTAATAGTCTGATTAAAAAATGGGCAAAAGACCCATATAGACATCTCTCAAAAGAAGATATACAAATGGCAAAAAGGTATTTAAAAAAAAAAGGCGCTCAACATCACTGATTAGCAGAGAAATGCAAATAAAAAAAACTACAGTGAGATACCATCTCACCTCATTCAAAATGGCTTATATCCAAAGATGGAGAAAAAAAATGCCAGTGAGGATGCTGAGAAATGGGAATCCTTGTATGCTGTTGGTAGGATGTAAATTAGCTCAACCACTATAAACAACAGTGTGGAGGTTCCTCAAAAAACTAAAAATAGAGCTGTCATATGATCCAGGAATCACACTGTTAGATATATTCTCAAAAGAGAGAAAATCAGTATATTGAAGAGATATCTGCACTTTCATGTTCATTGCAGAACTGTTCACAATGGCCAAGATTTAGAAGCAAGCTAAGTGTCCACCAACAGGTGAATAGATAAAGAAAATGTGGTACATATACACAATAGAGTACCATTCAGCCATAAAAAAAGATGAGACCCAGTCATTTGCAACAACATGGATGGAACTGGAGGTCATTATGTTAAGTGAAATAAGCCAGGCACAGAGAAGAAAACTTTACATGTTCTCACTTATTTGTGGTGCTAAAAATTACAATAATTGAACTCATGGAAATAGAGTGAAAAATCATTACCAGAGGCTGGGAAGGGTAGTAGAAGGTTAGAAGGGAAGTGCGACTGGTTAATGGGTACAAAAATATAGTTAGAGAGAATGAATAAAGCCTAGTATTTGATAGCACAACAGAGCTCCTACAGTCAACAATAATTTATTATACATGTAAAACTAGCTAAGAGTATAACTAGATTGTCTGTAACAGAAAGAAAGGATACATGCTTGAGGAAATGGTTACTCCATTTAGCCTGATGTGATTATTACACATTGCATGCCTGTATCAAAATATTTCATGTACCATATAAATGTATATGCCTACTACATACCAGTAGAAATTAAAAATTAAAATTTTTTAAATGTAAAAATATAAATTTCCTATAATAAAAAAATGAAAGTTTCTTATAAATTTTCCAGTACCATAAGTTGCAAATAACCAAAATCCTCCTGCTTTCAGAAACAGAACAAAATAACCCTCTAATTCCTCATGGTTCTTCAAGCTATTGCCATGTTCCTTTCTTTCCCTGCATAGGAAAACCTATTTTGTGAAAAATAAACTGATATCCTTGTCTGATTTCAGGGACTGATATCACTTGTTCACTCTGCACTTCACTTTTAAAATAAATCTCTATTGAATTAGTTCACTCCAAGAATCTCGATTCCCTCCTAAGTTGTTCTGTTTAGCTATAAGTTGTTCTGTTTAGCTGTGAAGAATTGCTATCAGAAGCCACAGCTGACTCCAGAATTCACATTAGAAAGCTTGGGCTGCTGGTATCTTTTCTTGGCCCGAATCCTGAACAACTTCAACAGAGCAAACTTACTCCTCAGAACTTCCTCTCTGTACTCTTCAAGCACCTTATTTTGCTTTTAGTGCCATTCCCTTATTGCCTTCTCCTCTATATTTAACACATGGACTTGTTATTTCAGACATACTTTCCTTTCTCCCAAGTTCACACCCCCTGATACCAAGATGGCAGCCCCAGACCATCTCAGGCAATGCTCTTTCCAACTCAATCAGGCCCAGGGACTCAGTGAGCTGTAGCCCCACTCCCAACAGGTGGCACTCCACTACTTGATTTACTTCTGCTTTGGGGACAGGCTCCTAAATAAACTGCAGTCATTTTTCAGTCTCTATCTTACCTAACCCCTGCTCCATATTAAGCATGGTTGACCGCCCCGTTTCTTCTTTGTGCCACTTTCTTGTTTCTCCCCTGTGCCACTTTCTTGTTTCTTTGTGCCACTTTCTTTGTGCCACTTTCTTGTTTCTCTAACAACATCCTCCCGGGAATTGTCACTACCACCCCAGACCTCCATTTCAATCTCCTTTTCAGATGCATTATTTCATCAACTCCTATAAAATACTGATGTTACTTTAGATTTTCTTCTCAGCCGTCACTCTACCTTCACCCTTGGCTGCACATCGGGGTAGCATGGGAGCTTCTACAAATAAACAATGTGTGGTCTACCTTCAAAGATTATCATTTAACTGGATTGGGGACAGGAGAGATGTCCATGTATTAGTAATTTTTTAAAGCTCCCCTGGGATCTCGATGTGTAGTCCTTGTTGGCAGCCTCAGATATAAATAACCCCCAGGCCTCTTTGAGGCCATCCTGAAAACACTTGAGAAGCACATTCCCTCTCATCATCCCTCACTGCTGTGGCTTTCTTCAGGCCCTGGTCTTTATCACACAGATCACCGCAGTATCCTCCTAACTCATCTCTCTCCCCCAGGCTACCCTCCACACAGCTTCCAGAGTGAGCTTTCTACCATGTCAAGGTTGATTTTGATAATATAAAGCCATCAATGTCTCTCTCTTCCAAGTTATGGCTGGAAACCACATGAGCCTCCATGCATGCTGCTCTCCAGCTACTCTAGATGAGACGCTTGGTTGCAGGGACAACTCACCACACCCTCTGGAGGCCCCAAGCTGTGTGCATGACATTTCCACCACCTGGCACAACTTTCTCTTCCACCCTGCCCTCTTCCACCCTACCCTAAGTATTTTTTTTTTCATTTGCGCATGTATATGTCTTTTGCTATCTTAGAAGTAATGGTTAAATGGTAAAATGATATCAATAAACATTTGGGGAATACCCACTAGGAGCAAACATCCTCAGGCTCTGCTATCCACAGTGTCTGGCTGCACTTTTGTCTTCATATCTTAGACTTGTAACTGTTGGTAGTCATGATGGTGAAATGCTTTAGAGATTACGAAGTGCTCATTTAATCATCAAAGCCACCTAGTAAGAGACTAAATGAATACATGTTCAAGGCCCCTTAAAATTGAATATAGTGTATAACATATCAAGTATATGGTCAACATTTAATAGGAAGTCTGTTGAAGCAGAAAAACCATGAGGGGTATCTTCGGGAATATTGATGAGTGTCCTCCAAGAGTTAAAGATATATGAAGCAGAGTTACAGTTTTAAACAGTAGAGCTGACATGCACACATAATTAGTTGATTTGTTGATGCTTGATCTAATATTTTTGTGAGCCCCACTCTGTATTTTGTTTATCAAAGGGAGAATATCCTCTCTTTGTACTCCTGCTATAACAATCCTAATGCTATTCACAGCAAATGGATGTGTTTTGTAGAATAGGCAGAAGGTCTTATCCACAGATAGGCAAGAGAAAAAAAGTATTAATACAGTTCCCAAATATTAACCCTTTTACATTTATAAACAAAGCACAACAGTTCAGAACAGAGTTATGCAAAATCATCATAAAAAATCATAAGTGGCTTCCAGGGCCAAAGTTTTGGCAGAGGTGTTAAGACACCAACAAGGAATGTGTAAATCAAAAGGAAACTGGTGAGTAATGGAAGACCACACAGTCAATGAAGGCATCATAAAATCCAACTTGGCAAAGCTGTGTAAATTCTGCCTAAGGAAAGAGTAATGTAGGCTGATTCCACTCAACACCTGAATGACATCTTCCTCCTAATTGTTGAGGATTAGCAAGCAAGTTTCTGATTACAACTTGGCTTCTTGTGTCTTTTATGCCTAGAGAGAGAGAACTGGTCATTCTGATATGACTACTGCAATCCGCATAACAATCACAGCTCACCAAATAAATAACAAAACTGTCATGGTGTATACATCAGTCTCCTTCTATTGGTGAATAAGTTCCCACTCCTGAGAAAAGGAACTCCTTGGTGAGTTAATCAAATGAGGTCTCGTGTGTGTATGGCTGAGGGCCAGATGTGGGACTTGGGTGAATTCACAAAGACTAAAAACTGCTTTGTAAAGTATGTACCTTCTTCTGAGAATAAGACATTTCTCTATCTTTCTTCTTCAGAGCTATCTTGGAGTCATAAGTGAAGTGATTAAATTCCACACCATTGTATATGGCTAGTTAGATAATCCTCATTACAATGAATTTATACCAAAATATGAGACTATCCCTAAATAACAAAATAGAAATGACAGGTAACACATGCTTCCCTGTTTCATTACCATAGGAATTCATATGTGGGAACATTCATATATTCCAAAGCTGAGAATAACACTATGTTTACGGAGAAATCCATCACCTTGGAAAGCATCATTCTTATCTGGTTTGAAGACAAAATTAGACATACCGTAGGCATCTAACAACCGTAAGTAGTTCATTGTTGTAATATAATTGTTATGTAACAACTGGTTGCTCTGGTGAGAATTTATACCCAGCTCACTTTATAAAATTCATGGATTTTGGACAGGAAGATAACAAAAATAACAACCAAAGCAATGACTAGTATCCTCTTAAAACTTAATTAAATCTTTACAGTATCACTTTGAGGAAGCCATCAAAGAGCATATGCCCAGTAGAGCCATCACAGAGGCCGACCCACCTAGCTATACTAACTGGTGTCAGGAGTTTCCCACTCTAACACACATGTGCCCAGCCTTACCCAGAGTGGAGGCTGAAGTCACCAGATCAACTGCCAAAGGGCTGGAAGAAGGGTTTTTCCTCCAAAACATCAAGATCTAATTTATGTATTATACCATATTAAATACATTTTATTAGTGAGAGTGTTCCCATGTGTCATCATGTTTTAATTTTATTTCATTTTCAAGGTCTGAGTATTTACTTTTAATCAGGGTATCAATATCATTCTTAATTTCCATTTTTCCCCTCCTGGCAATTCAGTGAAATGCATGAAGTTGTGAATAGTCCACATCACGGACTATGGTTGCTGATTCATTCTTATCGTGACAACCAAAGCACTGGAAACGGAGCTGAAGAAATAAAAGCTGGTTTCTAGGGGATTCATTTACATTGTTTAGTGGAGTTAAACATCATGGGCAACCAAGTGGTTTATCCTTAACTTTTAAAGAGATTCAGAATGGTTATGTTCTCTCTAATCTATCTTGTAAATGCAGTGGGAGCAGGTAGTCAGGAGGAGCGGCATTTACAGTAAAGAGCGGGGAGTCATTCGGACGTTAACTTTTCTTGTCACACTGCTGTGGGGCCAGCCTGTGTCTTACCAGAAATTCACAGAGTGCCTCTTCCTATAATTAAGTGAACATTTCATGACTGACTCTTAAAGAAATTTTACCAACCAAAGGGCTGAAGCTATACATTATTTTAAACAATTGAGGTGTTAGGTTTAATATTGTTAATAGATGAATGCAATGTTAATCAAAAACTGAGCCTGTGGGGCTTTCCAGCAAAGAAATGTTAAACAAATAAAAATATATTGGAGTTATTTGTTTTAACTTTTAATGTTTTGTGTTTTCTTAAAAGAACAGGGAAATGTTAAAAGCAGTTTGGAGTGATGAAAATTTATGATGATACTAAAAATAAATCGCTCGGTTCACTCAGGATGCCAAGTGGTGCCTACTGAGAGATCAAATGTGTGAGTGGCCCACAGAAAACTTAAACTTCCAAAAGGCATCTATTTTTCATTTGAAAATAAAGGTTAAGATTGCAGGTGTATTTGGGGAGAAAATGATGCTGGCAGCTATAAAACACTATTAAATAGTTTATCTCAAGGCTATTCTAACACTGACATATGGATTTACAATCTTTTAAAACGACTAGAATTTGGAAATTTGAAAGCAAAAAACAAACAAATGAGGAAAAATCATCTTCTGGTGTCTAAAATATAATCTGGCAGGTTGTAATAAGTTCATGTTGCAAGCAAAGCATCATCCAGCTTGAAATGTCAATCAATATTTTATGACATGCCATTATTTTTCACAGGGGCCCAAGAAACCCTACCAACCCAGGTATAGATTAATTGCATCTAGTCGGCCTCAACAGCCTCCTTAACTGTCATCCTTTCCTTTTGCCCTTTTCTTACCTGTTACATCTGCACTTCTAGTTTACCTCTCAACTTAGACTTATGCCCTTCATACATGTCCTATTTGCTCTTCAAAGAAAGGTCCCAACCGATTGCTTCAGATGTCTTAACGTGCACACCCACCTGGATATTTATGGATACCACATCTTTATGTTATTTCCAGAAGTATTTCTAGCCTTTTTTTACATGTAGGATTTAAAAAAGAAATTTTTAGAGTAAATTCTATTAAAAAGATAAAAGCTAAACTTAATTAAGTAATTCCAAACCTAAGGGAACTAAGAACAATTCTAACCAGGGTCCAAGAAAACACAATAAGAACAGCAGATTGAAGGCTCCCCATCCATTTATTCATTAGCTTTTCTAACTGAATCTTTAATGGGAAGGCCCTCCTTTAGAGGTCAGAAGGAATTTGGTCCTCACTGTCTTCTGTCCTGATGTTTCATCTCAGACCAGGCTCCTCTTAACATGTTTATTCCAATACCAATAATAAGCAATGGACTAAAGAATTTAAAATTGAATGCACAATGGCACTCTTGTAGTATAATCCATACTCTTAAGCATTTTGTCAAAACAGGTACAACATGTGAAGAACTTGAACAGACACTCACCTGCCTCACAATTTTCAGTCACGAGCCCTTTATACAGGTGGTGGCTGAAGGAAATCTTTACATCTTCTCCTTCCATGTGAATGACCAAGAGACCTGTGGTCGTCCTAGCTGGAACACCCTGGTCTGTTACTTTTAACTGCAGCCAGATAGGGAAATATTCTGAAGATGGGTTTTGCTGAAGTTGAATTTCTCCTGTATGTTTATCAATAGAAAACATTGACTGGGTCTCTGCAAAACTAAAAACCACAGTTCCATTGGGCCCCAAGTCTGGGTCATCGGCTTTCAGAATGACAGTTGTCTGGTTTGTAGGTGACTTGGGGGAAAGAAAAGCATCAAAAGGGTTTTGTTCCAGAACTGGGTCATTGTCATTAACATCAGTGACATATACTTTTATAATTACGGTGGTGCTTCGTGAGCCCTCGATGCTACAGTCTCTGGCCACAGCACTAAATGTATGCTGAGATCTGGCTTCACGGTCGAGGGTGTTGCTGGTTCTCAATGTGCCTGACGTAGGATCGATGGCGAATGCACCAGAAGTCTCCTCAGTCAAAAGATACTCAATTTGCCCATTCAGGCCTTCATCTTTGTCCACAGCTGAAAGTACAAGAACCACTGTTCCCACTTCAGCATCTTCTCTCACAGAGGACTGGTAATAAAGTGTGGGAAAAGAAGGGCTATGGTCATTGGCATCTAAAACTCTCACTTGCAGGTGTATTACAGAGCTCCTAGGTGGATCTCCCAGATCAGAGCACAGGATGGCAAGGGTGAAATTGCTGACTTGCTCCCGGTCCAAAGCACGAATGGTTGAGAGTTCTCCTGACGTCTCATTGATAGCAAAGTACTCATCGGTATTTCCATCTATTAAAAAAATATTCCAAATTCATTTGAATTGAAAAAGTAGTAGCTCTTTGCGAGTACTATCTATGGTATTTATTTATACATTCATTCAAAAAGATATTTATTCTCGATTATATTGTATCCTAGCACTTTTGTAAATATTGGGGATATAACAGTCAACACAATAAAGACTCTGCCCTCATGAAACTTCTGTTCTATTGAGGGAATAAGCAATAATATGATTCAATGCCTGTCTTTAATCCATCAATAATTAGAACACTTGTTTTCACTGATTTGCAGCCATATGATTTTTTATGTGCATCTACAACTCTTAATTTTAATGTATTTTTCCTCATAACAGGATGAAGATATATGTTTTATTTAACATAAAACAATAGGAGTTGGGGATAAGAAACATAATATAATGAATACGATGTCCTTTTTTTTTAAGCTATCAATCAGAAACTAACAGATTTGATTTGTAGTTATTTTCCCAAATATTATCCACTGCAGATTTCACGCCTGTTATACTATTGCAGTAAGCTGTCTCTTCTACAAGTCCACAGAGTTTTGTACTTGAATCATGACACTTTGGTTAGAGTTAGTTGGACACTTTGCTATTTCTTCCAAAACACAAGTAAGGACAATGTTCTATTCATCTATTCCTTTAAAGAAAATCTGCCCTTTACTATATTCCACAGTATCAAGTAGAAAAAAAATTAAAATTGAACACAAAGACAAAAAGCTTTCAAAGACATTTTTAAATAACCCTGAAATTAGTGAGGAAAAGTGTGGTTCAAATACTTGCCAGCCATATTCTTGGATGAAGAGCAGGCCCAATAGTGTGGGAACTTACTAGAGCCCGCATATTAGAGGCATATAGGGACCAAGTAGAATGGCATTCAGGGGAAAGAACAGCAATAGGTAGTTTTAAGGAATAGGAGAGAGCCTTGTATTTTTATTCATGAGGCGTAGTTAATTTACACCAAAGTGGAGATGAATGGACAAACCTACATTTCTGCAGTATTTGTGGTTGACAAAGTGAATCAGTCATTCAGCAAACATTTGATGAGCACCTACTATGTGCCAAGTTTGTGCTTGAGATCAGGGATATGAGGGGAGTAAGACATGACCTAGCTCCAAGAGTTTACAGTCTAAAAAGGAAGGGCTGGTCAATACTAAGGCATTAAAGTAGCGTGTGAAAATCATGTACAGAGTGCTACATGAGTACGTACAGATAGTGCTAGCCAACGGCTGCTGTTTCTCTGAGAAGTACAGAGAAAGGGCACATAGTCCTATGTTAGTACAGCCAAGAAATGCTTATCGGAAAAAGCGAGATCAAAGCTCACTCCTAAAGTGGAGGAAGCCACACTACAAGTTTTGGGAAGAGTGCTCCATGCAGAGAAAGAGCCTCTGAGAAGTTCCAGGAATATAAGAATTAACAGGCTGCAAATGTTTGGGTGTGACTAGTACACAGGGCTCCTGGCTATTTGTATGTGGAGAGTAGGAAAAGGCTGGCAGTCGTGGCAGAGGAAAGACATGAATTTGGGAGGTAAGCAGGGGATTAAATTGTAAAGGGCTCTAGGTATATACTGCTGAGGATTCTATATTTTCCCCTGAAATCCATGAGGGAGCCTCCCCAAAGGATTTTGGACAGAAAAGTGTCATGAATAAAATTTCTACTTTAAGAATAGTATTGAAGCAGCAATATCAATGTTTGATTAGAAAATAAAATCCCAGCACTTTTGGAGCACTCCTGAAATCCCAGCACTTTTGGAGGCCAAGGCAGGAGGATCGCTTGAGCCCAGGAATTTGAGTCCAGCCTGAGCAACATAGTGAGACCTGATCTCTACAAAAAAAACAAAAAAGATTTAAGTTATTCAGGGATGGTGGCATGTGCCAGTAGTCTCAGCTACTCAGGAGGCTGAGGTGGGAGGATTGCTTGAGCCTGGCAGAGAGTAGAGGCTGCAGTGAGCTGTGATTCCACCACTGCTCAGCCTTGGTGACAGAGCAAGACCCTGTCTTTAAAAAAAAAAAAAAAAGAAAATGAAAATGAAAAGGTTTTAGGAGTCATAATAATCTACTTGTGCAACAAGGTGTATCTGAAACAATATGTGCATACAGGAAGTGAACACATTGCAAAGATATTAAAGAGGAAAATTAAGAAGTTATGGAGAAAGGATTCTTAATCTGGATTAGGCGAATGAGTGAAGGGTGTTTTGATTAATCAATCATCTTTAAAATGAGGCCTGAGTGCAGCTGGGTTACTTGAAGCTTTCTCAGGAATTCACCTGGAAACAGGCAGTTTTGTGGTAATTTCCAGAATTTCAATTTAAATATCCTTATTTCTAAAATTGACCTGTGAGATCACCTGGGATCATGAAATTTATCTTTCCCACGTTCACCTTTATAAAAACTCTTCTGGCAAATCAGAAAAGAAAGTCTCCCTCTCCCCAAATAAATGGCTGCCAAATAAAGTGGTCATTCCCAATATTGAAAGTTCAATGTCAAAACAGTAACTGACTTTAATGCCTGGGAAAAATATCCTTTTGCAGTAGAAGAGGGTCTCTGCTATCAGTCAAATTATAGGGCCTATTCAAGTTTTTAAGTGGTAGATAAATAAAAAATAAAGACTATTTGTTAACTTTTTGGCATATAACTCAGAAGATATACAAGTACTAACTTAACTTCTGTAATAATATTTCCATTTTTAAAAATTTGAAAAAGGAATTTTCAGTGCTTACATCGGTAACAAAGAGAAATAGCAACAGATCTGGCGCTGCACTTTGCCTTATTTTAGCAAAAAGGAACATGCATTCCCAGATTCATGAACTCACTGGAAAAAGGAACCCATCAGTCTGATTCAGAGATGCATTTCCAATACAGTTTTACTTTTTAGGTTATTGTTTTGTCAAAATTTGGAATTCACTTTCGTTATCAATGTTGCAATCACAATAACGACAATCTAACATCATTTTCAAAGCTGAGACCTTACGTTCATTGGAAATGTTTTAAGATCTTAAATTTATCCACATATTTTAATTGTAGAAAAGTATAATAAAATGATCAATACTTTAAGCATAAAAGTTCATCACATTATGATAAAATTCTGCAAAGATGTAGAAAGGTAATACTGATTGAAGAAGTAAAAATGCAAAACATTTAACTGAAAATGCTTGCTCGTACCTATCATTGAAAAAAACTTAAAAAGCAAAATTCTTCATCTTTATTAACTTTAAAAAATCATATTTCAAACAGTAGAGTCTGTGAGTTCTGAAAATGTACAATTCACTTGGCATTCCCAGTGCCCTCTGCTCCCTGTGACTGCACTGTGCAGGCGTCTTGGTTTGTGCATGGTTGTTTCCATTCTTGCCAGCATCCTCCTCCCCCTTTCTCCCCTTAGGCACCTCATTCCCTTCTTTGCCGGGTGGTGGGGGCTGTTTTAGACCTGGATTCTGTTTTTGGATGGGCAGGTTTAGCAGACAACCCTGCCTATTTCCTGTGCGGTCCTCCATCACCTTTGCTGTGTCACCTTTTTAGCCTATTTCCTGGGCATGATGGCTTGGCAGGCAGCTCTTCCAACCCAAGGTATGCTCTCTGCTCCTGGAAAGATTTCTGAGTCCCACAGCCATCCGAAAGCTACAGAGCTCCCAGTTTCCAACCCGGCTGAGAAGGTGGCCTCAGCCTGGGCAGAACAGGAGGAGACTTTGGGACCTTGAAGAGACACGCAGAGCCAGGAAACAGGAAGGGGACACAAGAAGAGGATGCCTTTCATATATTTTAAAGGTATTTTTTATTCTATTGAATACTTTTAAAAGGTGATATAACTGTCTTATTTTAATGTGTCAATATGTAGGATATGCTGGGAAACACACTTTTATTACTCTTTAAGCTTATGGAGAAAAGTTTAATTGACAACTTAAAAATACGTGTGTGTTGGTACATGATTTTTCAAGATTATTTTAAGGGTAACTGAAGCAAAAAAAAAAAAAAAAGAAAAGGGCTGAAGATCACTGGCAGAGACTAGCAGAAGGTCCCAGACCATGACAGGGGAGGTAGAAAGGGGGTGAGGCTGATGTGTCATTTCGGACACACTGATAAGGCAATGCTGTTGGATATAAAGACTGGGTCCTCGGGGCTGTCAGGAAATTGGGAAACAGTTTGAAATAGGAGGAACAAGATGACCCGGTGTTCTGGTATTGAAGATAGAAGGGTGGGGCACCGGTGTCCAGTGTGTTTTTGCCGTCAGAGTGGTCTTCCACCTTCGCTGCCTTTTTGACCACTCTGTAAATTGTTGAAAACAGGTAATAATGTAAATGATCCTTGTCCACAGAATTGCCAGTAAATCTGGTGAAATGCTACTGACTGTTGTCTTGCAACTATACCTCTTATGTATTTCCGGATTCCTTATTCCCTTTGTGTGTGTGTGTGTGTGTGTGCCTATGTATGGCTTCTGGAATTTTCCTTGAACCAGTTTTAGCATCTTTTTGGTTCACTCATCAATTAGTGAATTAAATAAAAGTTATCTGCAGGTACCATTTTTATATTTGTATGAGAGTTACTATTTTATCCTTTAATGGGAACTGGATCTAAGAAGCAGATAGAGACGGGAGCCATTAGCCTCCCAGTGGTAGCTAAAGACAGGGGCTGGATGAAATGACCCAGTAAACATGTGTCTATGAGAAAAGAAAAATTAAAAAAAATTAAAACTGATTATGTGAAAGCAACAAAAATAGAAAAACGCTATCTGTTCCATCCTTACATCCACTAATGTTAGTATAGAAAAAAATTCACAGCACTTTGCAAAGGCAGATTTTTAAAGAATGTGGAGGGCAGTGGTTCAAGGTAGCTGTGAGAAGGAGGTAGAGAGAAAGCTCATGGCACATCAGTTCTGACTGGATGTGTATTTTGTAGAGAAAGCCAGCAGGTATCAACACAGAGTAACCAACACAGAGGAGTATGTGTCAACTCAGTCAGCATCCTGAGGAAATTTTAATTTAAAAATACTTACATATTTGGAAGGGTGAGGCGTAAGAATTGCTTGAATCTGGGAGGTGGAGGTTGCAGTGAGCCTTCGTGCCACTGCACTCCAGCCTGGGTGACAGAGCAAGAGTCTGTCTTACCAAACAAACAAACAAACAAACAAACTTACCAATTATGTGATATTCGACAGCTCTGTTATTGCCAGCATCCATATCAGAGGCTAAAACAGTATAGACAACCTCTGGTTCCTGGTTTTCCAGAACCTCAATGTCATAACTGAAAACAGTAAACTCTGGTGCGTGATCGTTTTCATCTTCAACAGTGCAGAGGATTGTCGTGCTGCCGGACAGTGAAGGGACTCCCCCATCTCGTACTAGTACTGACAGAGAACACAAAGATGGCATGAATTGTGGCCTTTGATTCATACCTAAAATATACTGTTCTAACTAGACAAAGTTAGACTAAACTAACCTGGTAGCACTAGCTCAATAATATTTTATTTTAAAATATCCTACCAAAATGTAACATTTCACCGCTGAACTGGTTTATGTTTATGTTTTGTTTTGTTTTGTTTTGCATAGTCAAAGAATCCCTTACCTCGAAGAGTGAAGACTTCTTGAATTTCTCTGTCAAGCATGGTGGTTGTCACAACCTCTCCAGTGTCAGAATTTATCTGGAACAATTCAAATGAAGCACCTGGCATGATTTCAAACTGAAGCTTGGAATTGACTCCTTAAGAAAAACATAAAGAAAAACTTAGCAATCATTTCTCTGAAATACATTCATCCACTTTCCTATTTCTTTTCTTTGAACATGTTACGCCATAGATGAATATGGCAAGATTCTCAAACAGCCTTCAAATTAAGGTAAAAGAAAAACTCTTTTGGCCATTTTTGCTAAATAAAAGTCTCATGGGCTGAAATGCTTGTTTTTCAAAAGTCTTATGAGACTTCCCCACAGTGAATGCTTAGAATTTTTTCCTTCCCATAAAAAATTTCTTATGAGTGTGCAACTCTACAACATATTCCTAATTACTCCTTCTAACACCCCTGATTGTGATTTAATGACTTAATTTTAAGCTTGTAGGGTGAATGACAATTTCTATAGATTGACCTGCTGTTTAAAAGTCTACGCTAAGTTACAGAACTGTTTAATCTCAACCTCAAGAAGTAAGCACACAGAACTGCTCATATATGTATTTTTGTTTGTTTTGTCTTCCACTTAGTGTTCAGTCTGCTATCTGGAGTGAGAAATGTAGTACCACATTATTACGCATGTTGGAAATAATTCTTCCCATATTTTTGTGGTTTCATTTCTCCCCTGAGAAAAGTATCACGTCATTTCCATCACTGGTTATGAAGATCATTCATACTATTAATTGTAATGACTTTATCCCATGCCATTGTAATTTATTTGCATTTTACACAAGGTCCTCTCAGTCATTTTCCTATGTTCTTTTTTTAACTGACAAGAAGCTAGGTGTACACACAGTACTGAGAATGTATGATGTTATAGTTTAATAAAAGATGAAATGCCATTCTTTTGGCCTTAACAACAAAACATCAATTACAGATTTCCATCTTGCCAGTCTTAAAAAGTAAATGTTCATTCCATTATGACCTGGCAGATATTATATGAGTGAGAGCTGAAAGGAGTGGAATAGAATTCCAGTTTTATCTGAATGAATATACATATCTTCTTACTATATAACTTGGAGGAGAAACATATTTGAGATATAATCTACAGGCATTGGAATGAGCCTGAGAAAAAAGTCTAATAACATAGGACCAATGTATTTTATATGACATGGTCAGAGATCACCAAAATGTTTCATTCTATTAGGCATTAGGCATATTATTAATAGTTATTACTAAAGAGTCACAGTGATTATTTTGATCATTTAAGGATCATACAATCTGTTCTATAACCAACACAGAATTTCTTAAAATTCCAAGTCATTAAAATTTGTTATTCCTATCTATCTCTGCCTATATAATAAAAATGGGAACAATATTATCTTATATTCACTTTCCTTTTCCTCAAAAAAAGAGAGAAATAACAGGTACCAAGCATAGTACTGAGTGCCAAAGACAGAGTGCTGAGTCAAACAGATGTGACCTCTGTCTTCAGAAAAATCACATGGATCTTTTAATTTTTAAATGAACAAACTCATTCACATGATTTTGTGACACATTATATATGCAGCATTGCATATTATTTTATATGATTTTGTTACTCGTCATATATACCATTGCATATTATATATTGTATTACATATTATAGAATGCTATATATTATACATTTGTAATTCTCAACACTTGCCAAACCTAGAAAATGTCTTCAATTGTTTACACATAAATTCATATCTTTATACTGTCCCTTCCTCCCACAGTTCCCATTATCCACTAATGTGCTTCACCACTCTACTCAACATTTCTCTGACTTTTTAGGAACTTACAGATTTTAGTTTTTTTTAATTCTATATGAGTTTTATCCTTAAGATACCAATACATTCACCTTCAACCATCTTAATATATTATAAAGGACAAATAAGATCTTTACCTATAACTGTAGTCTGCATATATAGATTTTTTATACCCCAAACTTTATACCCTTTACAACTTGGTAATAGGAAGTAAATTAAATGTATTTTACTATGATTTATTTAGAATTTAATTAGTGCTTTGGTTTTTCCTCCTTAGACCCTTATAAGCCTACAGAACAAACATAGCATCATCAAACATGAGAACTAAGAAAAGAAAAAAAAAAGAGATTATTTGGTCTAATTCTATCACCTCACTAAGCAAATTGGAAGTTTGGATCTGAAGATATTTGGTGGTATCCTTATGACACATGCCCACTAAAGGATATGTGTGTGTGCGTGTGTGTGTGCCTATGCATGTATATATGTCCATATTTAGGTGTGTGTGTATGCCAGTGTGAATGTGCACGTGCGCATGCACACACACACACACACACACACACACACACACATCTTCACTTAGACCTCAAGACCTACAGTCCCATGACTTTCTAATTCCTCCCACTCTAGGATACCGGTCCTCAATTCATTTTTCTCCTTCTCCAGTCCAGCCCCATAAGCTATCCCTCTAGCAATCTTGCATAGTTTCTCAGGTCCTGGGGCTTTCTGCCAAAGATGTCCAGCAAAGCCCCAGCCCAGAATCATTCCAGCCATCTCTTTACTTCATTTGAATATCCAACAGATGGCTGGGGCTAAAGAAAATTTCACAACATCGTGGATTGAGACCACCGCAGTACCATCGTATCGGGCAATCTTTCCAGGTGTCCATAATCACCCCTCTTCCATTCAGGTCTCCTACCCAATGACTACCTGGCTTACTCTCACAGATCACTTTCCTTTCCATTTTCCAGAGAAAAAGGGGGCATTGGGAAAGAACTCCCTTACCCTCTGCACCTGTACTCAACTGTTCCCCTTACTCCCTGTCTCAATGGCAAAGTCATTCTTCAAACACACTCCCAGAATTTTCCTGTCAAGTCTAGTCTTTCTCCTAAAATATTTTTCCTTAAATTACATCCTTCACTAGCTATAAGAATCAGGCTTTTTTCTCCTTCTCTTTGTAGCCAAATTTCTTTTGAAAATCATATTTAATCTATAGCTAGCTTCAAATTATGCCATTCCTAGTTATTCTTTCTACAGAGACCGTGACCTTCTGATTATAAAATCCACTGGCCATTTCTAGTTCTTAACTAACTTGTCTTCTCTGTGGTATCATATATGGCTGACAGACATTAAAAAAAAAAAGAAAGAAAAGAAGGGACAAAAGGAGGGAGGGAAGGAAGGCATGAGGAAGAGAGGAGTAAAAAATAAAAGAAAAAGAGTACTTTTGTTTGTTTGTTTGTTTCTCTATGACATATTTTTCTCTTGCTTCCTGGAGTGGGGCTCATTGACAAACAGCGTGCTGGCCATCATGCCATTGCCATCTCACTCTACACATTCATGTCTTCAGTTTGCATCTATATGCAGATGACATCCATATGCATGCACTGAGCTCCAGTCATCTGTTTGGTTGGTTCATTCATTCATTCATGTGTTCACTTATGAATGCACAGATACTGAGTGTCAGGTACTGGAAAGACACCACTGATAGTTACCTTGGTCCTCAGAGTTCCCCTCTAGAGGGGAGGATAATTAAATCGGTGAGTTACAGAAAGTGTGATAGAATATATGAAATCACTGAGGGAGTGGATCAGAGAAGACATCTCAGATATAGTTTGGTCATTAATTATCTCATTGAATTAACATATGTGAAGAGTGATCCTAGGTGCCAAGGTACCAAACCATGTGCTAAAAATATAACTTCCAGTAAACAGACAAGTTCTCTACCCTCCCGGTGCCTACAATATAGCACTGGATACAGATAAGCAAGCTGGCAGTTACAATTCCTCCTGATAAGACATGATGGGTAAGTTGAGTTGCCCTATATATAGCCAGAGACCCTAAAGATGAATAGGAGTTAATGGGTAAGAGGGAAGCAAGTATGTTTGAATGAGTTCAAAATAAAATCCAAATACCTTAACACAGTCCCCAAAGTCCCATGTGATGTGGGTTCTGCATATCTTTCCAACCTCTTCTCATGGACTCCCTCCCTTGCTATATTCTTATCCCACTGGTTTCCTTTCTGTTCTCTGAACATGCTAAGCATCTTTCTGCTGAGGCCTCTGTAGCAGCTTCTCCCTCTGTCTGCTCCTCTCAGTTCTTCACATGGTGTATTATTTATTAAACCATAGTGTCTCAGATCCAAATCTGTTCTTCTGTACTCCGCCCTGTGAAGCTGGGGCTGGGGATCTGCAAACCACATTCTCCATCACCAACTACCTCTCCCCTCGGGTTTGCCACAAACGGACACTAGAAGGAGACTGAAAGTCAGAACAGAAAACAGGACTTCCTTCTTCCTACTTACTGTCATCATCAGCAATGCTATTCAGTCTGTTTCACTACTCCCAGAACCAGCTCAGCAAGGCCCCCTCTCTTTTTCTTCCTAGGGTCTGATAATCCAAACCTCTTCTTTCCCAGTATTAGGGATGGTAGCTGCCTTCTAGAGTCTCGTTTTTGTTTTTTTGGTTATCTCAGTATTCCCTCTTGCTTACTCATTCATCCGACATCAGTTTGCGGCATCTATTCTCCTGACTGAACATGGCTGATAGAGTACTTGGCACCAGAATTGTGTTTCAGGTAACAGAGACTTTGAGATTGGTTTGGCTTTATGTCTTAGGCTTTGAATGCATTAATGAGTTCCTTAACCAAGGGAAATGGAATGCTAGGAATTCAATACTTGGAGAGCTGTCACAGTTAATTAGATTATCAACTGTGTTTGACTGTGATAAAGTGACTCTTAAAGGACTCGAATTCCTTAGAGAACCAAATGGTGCTGATTTTGACCACATACTAGTAAAAAGGACTATGATGTGGAATACTGTTTTTCAAAGGACTAGGAAATTATAGAAAGATAACTACAAGCTGAGGCTTTAAACCTGTAGCTCAAGTCACAGTTACAAAGCTGGAGAGCTCCTGTATAGAAGCCCTAAAATTAACCTCCCTGAAGATCAGACCCAAATTGAGCAGCAGGTATAACAAGTACCTTGCAAGGAAATGCCTATTCATGTAAATACCCATAACCAGAGTCAGATTTCAACATAACTCAGGTAGCCAAGTGCAAATCTGACTCAGTTGAAGAAAGCTTATAGTTTTAAAAGAATAGTAAGATTTTTCTAACCTATATGTCATAAACCTGGTAAATATAGGTGGAAATCAATTCTAAGAATGTGAGACCTAGGAAGATATAACATTGGTTTAGGATGGATTTATTGATAGATAAATAGACAATACTGATATTGTTTGTTAGAGAGTCAGAATTTAATGTGTTAGCTCATAGTGCTGTGTTTCTTCAGAGTGTCTTTGACTGGCTAGATTCAATGGTGACCTATAATCACTGAGGTTGAGACACTAGATCTTCCTTTGAATACTATAAAGAATCCAAAGCTTAAGGAAATGAGAATGTTAGAATGAATTTATCATGTATGACACGCTCACCAAACTTCCCCACTACCTTTCCGAAGAGTTCAGAGGACCCTCCATTCATAAGTACACGGGGAAAGGTATTAGAAGGTCACCAGCATCCTTGAAAAGCAGAATGGGTGCGGTTTTTCATAGACTGGGGATGGATGATGGTGCCACTGGTCCCAGGGACCACCTTTTGAGAAGCAACTCTCAATACTAATTTATAAAACTATCAGAAGTCATTTGCTTCCACCCATCTTTATGTAAACTTTCTGTAAACATCTTTGTGTAAACACTGTTGACCATAATCTAGTTGGTAGAGATATTGATCATCTTGGCATCCAATGGAACATTACGTTGATTCACCATTATGATGACATCATGATAATGGGATCTGATGAGTAGAAGGCAGCAAGTAACTCAGACGTCTTAATTAGACACATGCATGAGATTAGGGATTGGCAAACTACAGTCCAGTGGTCAAATCTGGCCTGCTCCCTGTTTTCGTAAGGTTTTATTGAAATGCAAGCACAATATTAATTATGTCTGCTGTCTTGCTATAGTGTCAGAGTTGCATAAAAGAGACCATAAAACACACAAAGCCTAAAATATGTACTCTCTGGTCCTTTATCAGAAAAAGTTTTGCTGAATTCTATCCTAGAGTAAAAGATGGGAGAGTAAGGAGCTGAGGACAGAGAGGAAAGCTGGCTGTTAAGCTAAAAGGGACAAAACCTTATCCTCCTCTTCCTCAAACTATGGGGAAATAATAAAGAATTCTTGCCAGGGGTGTGTTATTTTTAGGAAGATTACTTTTCTTTTCTTTTTATTTTAAGACAGCCTCTCATTCTGCCACCCAGGGTGGCGTGTGCAGAGGCACAATCATGGCTCACTGCAGCAAATTCCTGGGTTCAAGCCATCCTTCCACTTCAGCTTCCTGAGTAGCTGAGACTACAGGAGCGTGCCACCATGCCCAACTAATTTTTATAATTTTTTTGTAAAGGCGAGGTCTTGCTATGTTGTCCAAGCTGGTCTTGAACTCCTGGCTTCAAGCAATCCTCCCATCTCGACCTCCCAAAGCACGAAGATTACAGGCATGAGCCACCGTGTCCAGCCAAGATTTTTTTGTGTGTGTGATGCCTCAACTGTACAATTACCCACAATCAGCCATTTCTAAAGCAAAGATAGAATTATGCCTGGCTGAATGAATAAAGAAATAAATAAATGAATAAATTCTAAATGGTAAAGGCAGCTTGAGGAAGCTTATGGCACACATGCTTCAGTTTCTCAGACTATATGGTCGAAAATGTTTATTGAGTTCCTATGTCATATCTTGCACTACTCTAAGAACCTGGAATAAAAATATTAATAAATAAAAAGTCCTGAGTCCAGGAGAATTTCACAGCCTAGAGAAAAAGCAGACGAGTAAACATTTACATAATTATAATATTATATATTAAATGTATTAAGAATATATACCAAAGTTTTAACAGTGATTGTCTCTGAGTGAGTGAGGTTATGACTGGTCATTATTCTTTTTCATCTGCTTATTTTTGATGTTTATGCAAATGTGTTTATAATAGAATCTTTTTTTATGTAGAGAGAAAATTTATATAGAGAGAGCCAAGGCAAACATAACAGTTCTAAGGGGTTAGCAGAAGTACTGCAGCCTAAGTGGGTGGTGGCTTCATTAGCATGCTGTCGTGACTTTCTCTAGCAAATGTTCCATAGCCTTGGATTGGGAAATTCAACTTGTGAGATGCCCTATAATCTAGCCCAATTCTAAATCCTTTTCTTGGGACTTTGGTATAATCGAAGTTGCTAGAATGGCGCAAAGCCAATAAGATCGACCTGCACCTGAATCTTGTGGATCTCCTTATGCATCCCTGGAGTAATTAGATTGAATCTAAATGGTGGGCAAATGCCACTGAAGAAAGAATGAGGGGGCACGTCAATGAATAACTACTAATAAAGTGCAGAGGGGCCCAGTGTGGTGGCTCACGACTGTAATCCCTACAATTTGGGAGGTGGAGGCTGGAGGATCACTTGAAGCCAGGAGTTTGAGGCTGAGGTGAGCCATGATTGGGCCACTGCCCTCCAGCCTGGGGGACACAGTGAGATTCTCTCTGTATAAAAATAAAAAAACAAATAAATAAAAATAAAGCATCAGGACTATGTTCCCTTTAAATAAAGTATGGAGGAAAGTTGGTGGATATTTTGCCTCTGTATATGATGCAGAGGAAATGTCATTCCATAAAGAAACATTTAAAATAAACTGAATAGCCAGATAGTATTGTCCACTCAAGTGAGAAATTATTATTACAAAATGTCATACATTCAGATATTTTAACGTCTTTATCCTTTATTCTTTGGTATACATACAAATAAGTCACCTTCTAAAAGGTATACAGAATCGCACTTTATAACTTCCTATGAAGATAAAGCTATCAGCCCAGTGGAAGTATTCCAAAGCCAAGAGAGGGAGTCCCTATTTACCATATTGCATTAATTCTAAGATACATTTGCTTTTCACATTTCTGAAAGTAGATGCATCTTAACAATTAATGGTGTCTTAAATTTGATGAAATACGGTGTTTCTCCCTGGCTCCAAGTGTAGACTTAGGCAGTGCAGTTGTACATCTAGCACAGCACAAGGGATTCCAGAAAACCAGATGCAGTTTACTGAAGATGACCCCAGATAGAGAATACATTTTTACGGAATAGAGAATAACATCTCATTAATGAATTCTATATTTTAGTGTGGCAATATACTGTTATTTTATGTTTGACACCCTTGAGCGAGTGTAAGTGAGTGGTATTCCCAGTGGGGCACCCTTTCCTCTTGGGAGTGAGGGAAGGCACCAGAGGGGGAGATCTTTTTTCACTGACAATGGAGCTCTTGTTGGTGGCACCAAATGCTGTAGTTTTAATACCTTAGTTAAAATCTGGTAGTTGTTTTTTCCTTTTAATATAAGAAGAAACTCCTGCTAGAGCTAGTGTGAGTCATACACCATAGACATTCAGTGCTCAAATCCCTATGGGTTTTGAAGGCCAAATAACACTGTATACTTACATTTTTAAAAACTGCATCGTAGAATGCTAGAAAACACGTGTTAAGCTCTCTAGTATTGAATAACACCAGGTATTTATTAAAAAAATACATACTATAAAGTAAACCATTCATAAATTCCAGTGTAATGCCAGTTATGTTAAAATCCTGACTACGTCATTTAATTCTTATGCATAATCCTATTTTCATTGTTTTAACCCAATAATCAAAAAAGAAAAGAAAGATTGAGGGAAAATATATTCAAAAGTATGTGCGTATACACAAATATTCACAGATATTTACATAATCACCTACTTAACAGATCTGGCCTCATTAAAAACACTGAGATGTCCAGTAAATCAAAATTGTCTCCAAAATATGTAAGGTTACATGAGACTCATGAAGATGTTAATGTGTATTTCAAACATCCATTAATTCAGAAAAACAGTAATTTTGTGTCTAAATTCGCAGTTGGCAAACCATAATCTCTAGAATAATAAAGTTTCAATTCAATTATAATTAGCAGGTTGCAGACAATTCACCCTAAATGAAAATACCATTAACACTGGGCAACTTGACAGTAAAAATCAGAAGAATATATTTATGGTAATTGTCTTTGGTTAATACATGCAAATTTTGAGAGAAATTCTTTTCTCCCTCTTCAAGCATTAAAGCAAAAGGAACCTTTTTAGTAGAATCCATTACAAAAAATAAAATTCATAAAATAAAGCAAGGCCAAAGGGAGGAAGCATTTTACATACCTTACTAATTGCAAAATCACACATCAGCAATTGGTTCAGTGTATGTCTACATACTTTGGGAAGTAGTTTTTCTGTCACCTAGTGTCCCGTATTGCTCTGTTTCTACAGAGAACACTCTAAGAGAACTTTACTGGGCTGAAATTATTGTAAAACACAAAGCCTATGTATATTTTTCATTGTTTCTGACATCCTAAAAATGAATACTGCCAAAAATGTGCCAAGTTCTAAGCACAGATTGGAGCAAACAATCGTTAGCATGCTTCAGTGTCGCGGCTTAGAAAAACTCCTTGATCACACTGCCCCACTCTGGTCAAAGACAGAAAATTAGGTTAGCCCTTGAAAAGAGTGTTCATAACATCACATACAAATTCACGTAAAGTGCATTTCATTAAAAGATGATGTTTTCCAAATAGGCAAAATATTGAAATATTTATAATTTGGTTTAAAATTGCATGTAAATGTATCTTTTGCCCCTTAAATTAACAATGTACAAGGAAATGCTATTGTTAATATTATTTCCATAAAAATATCTATTACAATTCTTGCAAAAATATAGCAAAATATTACATTGATATATAATGCCATTTTCTATATGCAAATTTAAATTTTAAAAGACTGGATTATTAAAGTGAAGTAACACGATTAGTTTATATTCATATAATATTCTTATTAGTTCAGTGTTTCCCATCTGAATGGGAATATAAACTATTCATACTAGTTCAGATGGAAAAATTCAGCATATATTGTGAATAAGAAACACAGCACTGTAATTTTTGTAATTTTGTTTAAGGTAAAAACAGAATATGATTAAAGTTGGTGAATCTTAATTGCCAAAACAGCCACAGTGATGTTGAAAAGCAAGTCTAAGAAATGTGTAAATTCCTAACCATAGTTAACTGTTCACTCCAAAGTCATTTGCCGGGACACAGTGGTTGAATTTAGTAAAGAAATGGTCTAAACTCTTTAGATGTAATAATTCATTCATACTCATAACAGAACTATAATTTAGGCACTGTTATTATCCCCATATCACAGATAAGTAGGGAAATAGAAAGGATTAGTAACTTGTTCAAGGTCACATGGCATAAGTAAACGGTGGTTCTAGGATTCAAACCCAGGTGGTCTGACACCAGCACCACAGCTCTTCCACTATGCCATATACAGAGGAAATAAAGAACCATTTATCTTCTTGTTCTCAATGCATCTATTACACTCTGAAAGAAATGTGATGCTTTGTCCATACTTCAATTATCAAGCTCAAGTCAATACAGTATATGTTAATTGGGTGTGGATCACCCTAATATAAATAATAATAGTTAATACAAGTAAATGTTAATTAGATGTGTATCACCCTAATATAAATAATAATAAAGTTAATACAAGCAAATCCTATATTATGTGATATATCTACATCTTTACAGGTGTATATGTTTCTGTGTGGATGCAAATGAAAGAAGTATTAGAAATTTGAGATAACTAGCAACTGTCCATTTTTCCTGAGCCATAACTGTTATAAATTATGTCAATTATAATCTTCAATTTTTTTTTAAGAATTAATGCCCAGTTTCTGTATTTTTAAATTACCTGAATCTCTGTCCAGAGCTTCAACCCTTATGACAAACTCCCCTGGATTTTGGTTTTCTTTCACTGAAGCTTCATACAACTGCTTCTTAAATACTGGAGCTTCATCATTTACATCAAGAACAGTAATTGTTAAAGTCTGGGAGGAAGAAAGTGCTGGTGTGCCATCATCCAGTGCCAGAACAGTCAGAATGTGCTGAGTTTTCATTTCATAATCCAAAGGACAAGTTGTAGTTAGTAAGCCTGTTTTGAAAACAGAAGAAAAGCAACATGTATTCTTATATGAATATATATAAGCATGACTTATATGAAAGTCATGCTTACTCCACTTATGTCTAACTTGTTTACCTAGATGCACATTCAGAAGTCTCAACTGCTAAAATATGAACTGTATTAAACCATCTTTAATGTATACACTATCTACAATTAAAAGCTAACATTTTTAGTCAGAAAAGTCATCTCAATTTAAATTATATCAAACAAAACAATTCAAGAATAATCTATGTTACCAAGAATTATGCAATTATCTACTGAGAGCACTACATTAAAATTATCTAGCCTCAACATCTACTTCATTTTAAAAAAATATATAGGATACTAACAATATATATCTTAATGTCACATAACACCTCATGTATAAGGTTAGGAGTTCAAGGACAGCCTGGTCAATGTGGTGAAACCCCGTCTCAACTAAAAATACAAAAAATTAGCCAGGCATGGCAGCGGGTGCCTGTAATCCCAGCTACTTGGGAGGCTGAGGCGAGAGAATCATTGGAACCTGGGAAGCAGAGGCTGTAGTGTGCTAAGATGGCACCACTTAACTCCAGCCCAGGCAACAGAGCAAGACTCCATCTCAACAAAAGAAAAAATAGAGCAAAGATGTTATAACTCAGATGATTATCTTCACAAGTAAAACATGTCTCTATCCCACTGCCATTTTAGCATATAAACCATATAAGTCAGGTATAATAAAGACTTGCACACAGATAGTCATTACATGATTCCAATTATTACATTTTGCTTTTAGGATTGCTGTTTGCTTCTCCCATTTTATAAGAATTTTTCTTAAAATAATTAAAGAGGTTTACTGAATTCTATTTTATAAAATAGTTTTTTAAAATAATTACTCATCACTTTATATTTCACAACCATAGCCACCAAAAAAACTCACTATGTCTTCTTTATAAGAAATATGAGCCTTGTGAGAGAAAAGATATCCCATCTCATAGGAATACTTTTGGCAATTATCATTTCATGTCTTTGAAAAACACCTCCATTGAAACAGTCACTGCAATTACTCAAGAGATTCCGGGACCTATATTACCAAAACACAAGTCTAATTTTATCCATCCTTTTTAACAATCTGAAATATACCTTCCTTAGCCATCTTGGAACACATTCCAAGTATTACTGAAACAGTCCTTGGGGAGCCTCAGCTCTAACAGATATCAGCAGCCTGTGTCTGCACTATTTCTCTGTCAGTTGGGCATTTAGGTGGTGTCCATGCATGCCTCAGAATGAAACCATATGTACAGGATTTAATAAATATTTGGATGAAATTTTCCAATGGAATATAGCCAGACTATAATCATGACTTCCAAATCCTACACATTCAATTCCATTCCAAATAATGCTTTTAACTAACAGTTGGGCCAAATGGTATATATCTGATATTTTTTTCTAAGGTTTATGTAGAAATAACTTTTTTAGAGAATAAGATGAGAGTTCATTAATTTGTCAACATCCCCTGAAAAATGAGTAGAGGTAAGTTCACTTTTAAAGTCACAAGACTAAAAATTTGTACATTTATTCTTCCATCAACCACATAAAAAACATGTAATAGATGTTATCTAGCAACATGGTGACAGCAAGACAAGTGAAGTGAGAGTGGGTGACATTTCTGCAGAGTACCTGACAGTGAATAAATGCTTCTTTAAAAAAATAAATGTTACAATTGATGTGAAAAGCAAGGGTCTTAATATCCAAATGAATTCAGCCATGAAAAATATATATTATTTCCAACATTTACAAATATATGTTTGTATAATCTCAAAGACAAGTTTCCATATCAAAGTCTTTGAACAATGCTGTTGATTTGTCATACTGCTACCTTTGTTCACTTTTGGCACCATATCCTACCCTGCAAGGACTCACAATGAGCATAAAGAAGTTTTCTGTTGTCTATTCAGCCCATAATGTCAGTTAGCTACACAGCATAGTTAATATTAACTAACGGGACAATTAAAGTTGGTTCTCTAAATACAACCTCTGTGCCTACTATATATACCCAAATTAAACAACAAAATAAGTCAAAAATGTTTAAACCATATGTATCTTGAGAACTATCATTTTAAGAGAATAAAATGAAAAAGGTAAATATAAGCAAGTGATGAGAGGCTTTAATTGGAAGTGGCAGAAAAAGAAATGAAAGGCATCCAAATCAGAAAGGAAGAAGTGAAATTATCCCTATTTGTAGATTACATGATCTTGTATGTAGGAAACCCTAACAAATAACTATCTGAAAAGGAAATTAGAAAAATGATTCTATTGACAATAGCACAAAAAGGAATAAAATAAAACACCTAGGGATAAAGTTAACTAAGGAGGTGAGTACCTTGTATATTGAAAACCAGGAAACATTGATGAAAGAAATTACAGAAGATACAAATGGAAAGATACGTATGTTCATAGAGTGAAAGTCTAATATTGTTAAAATGTTCACACTACCCAAACTGACAAACTGATCTACAGATTCAATGCAATCTCCACCAAAATCCCAATGCCATTTGTTGCAGAAATCGTAAAAAATAATATTGCAATTCAAATGGAATCTCAAAGAACCCCAACAGTCAAAATAATCTTGAGAAAGAACAAAGCTGGAGGCATCACACTTCCTGACTTTGAATATTAAAAAGCTATAGTAATCAAAACACTATTGTATTGGCATAGGACAAACATTTAGGCCAACGGAACAGAGTGGAGAGCTCAGAAATAAATCCACATGTATATGGTCAATTGATCTTGAACAATGTTGCCAATAATACACATTAGAAAAAGGTTAATCTCTTTAACAAATGGTGTGGGGAAACTGGATATCCACATGCAAATGAATAAGGTTGTATCCTAAGCTTACACCATACAAAAATAAAACAAAATAAAATGGATTAAAGACTTAAATGTAATACCTGAAACTATAAAAGTCCTAGAAGGAAACACATGGGGGAAAGCTTTGTGACCTGGGTCTTGGCAATTATTTCATGGATACACAACAAAAACCAGACCACAAAAACAAAAATAAACACGGGAGATTATGTACAATTAAGAAGCTTCTGCACAGTAAAGAAAAAGACAACCTATAGAATGGCAGAAAATGTTTGCCAACAATTTATCTGACGAGGGGTTAATATCCTGTGTGTGTGTGTGTGTATAAAACACCTATAACTAAATGTAAATAAAACCAATAACTTAATTTTAAAATGGACAAAAGATTTGAATAGAAATATCTCCAAAAAAGACATAGAAATGGCTAATAGGTCTATGAAAAAAAATGCTCAATGTCACTAAATTATTTGAGGAATGAAAGTCAAAACCACAATGAGATGTCACTCATACCTGTTAGGATGGCTATTACTGAAAAAACAAAAGACAACAAGCATTGGTGAGGGCGTAGAGAAGTTGGAACCCTTGTACACTTTGGTGGGAATCCAAAATGTTACAGCCACTATTGAAAATAGTATGGATGTTCCTCAAAAAATAAAAATAGAACTACCATATGACCCAGCAACTCCACTTTTGGATATTTATACAAAAGAATTGAAATCAGGATCTTGAAGAGAGAGTAGCACACCCATGTTTACTGCAGCACCATCCACAATAGCCAAGATGTGGAAACAAACCTATGAATGTTAATCGGCAGATGAATGGTTAAAGAAAATGTGGTATGTGCATACAGTGAAGACAATCGGTCTTAAAAGAGAAAGACATTTTGCAAGGTGTGACAATGTGGATAAATCTTGAGGACATTATGCTAGGTAAAATAAGCCAGTCACAAAAAGACAAAACTCCATGATTCCATTTACATGAAGTGTCTAAAATAGTCTAATTCATGGAATCAAAGAGTGCAGTGGTAATTGTCAGAGGCTGGATGGAAGGGAAAATGGCAGAAACTAAAGTTTCAGTTAAGCAAGGTGAATAATCTCTAGAGATATGCTGTGCAACATTGAACCCATAGTCAACAACAATGTATTGTACACTTAAAACTTTGTTAGGAGGGTGGGTCACATGTTTTCTTACCACAATAAAATAAAATATTTTAAAAACTGACATATAGGGCACTGTACCTGATGACTCATCTAGCATAAATGCCATGTTTTCATTTCCTGAGAGGATGCTGTACGTTACTTTTCCATTCCTTCCTTCATCTGGATCATAAGCAGTGATATGGTGCACTAAGGAGCCCACTGTGACATCCTCTTTGACATGGGCAACGGGGAAAGACATAAAAGTGGGCTTGTGGTCATTTACATCCAAAATCACTATTTGTGCGGTCAGTGATCTCAGTCGCCGGTCTGTCACATTCACAGCCTGATCAGACGCAGTTACTGTCAGGATGACAGTTGGAATGCTCTCTCTGTCAAGAGGGGACACAGTGACTAATGTGCCAAATGAGGGGTGGATGAGAAATGGATTCATGCCAGGGTTGTGGGATTCAATGTAGTATTGTATTCTGCTGTTCAAAAAACTGCCGTCACCATCTTTGGCATTGAAGACGTACACCAGGGTTCCTATGGGAACATTCTCCTCTACGCTGATCACAATGAGCTCATCCTGGAAAGACGGGGAATGGTCATTCTGATCTTCCACATCAATACTAAGGAAGACTGTGCTACTCAGGGAAAGGTTTTTGCTATGGTCTGTAGTAATCACCCTGAAAAGATAATGAGATGTCATTTCATAATCAAGTTCCTTAGAAAGAAACAAGTCTCCAGTTGAGCTGTCTATTTCAAAGTGTCCATCCTTATCATCTGCAACAATACTAAAATGTAACTTTCCATTATAATGTTGGTGAAGGTGATCAGGTGACTTTATCAAGCTCATTATTTTTGTGGGCTTCAAATTTTCTGGTATAACTAAATGTCTAATATTCTGAGAAATGATTGTTCTCCCTTTGGATAGTGGGATCACCTGAAATACAAATAAAAGAGATATTAATTTGGGGTATTTTTAAAACAGTTTAATCAATACCTATAATAATATTATTTTGAAAACAAATTCCTTTCATGTATGTGATTATACATTAATTAGTGAGAAGTGTCTTTTGTTTATTATATAATTCCAGTATGTCTTAGAAGATCAAAAATTGCACAATATTTAGGAGAAAAGAGGTACAGAATTTTCTGTTTCCCAGTTTGCTGTACTGTGTGAAATGACAGTTTGATGAAGCCATGCTATAGTTAAGCTGAACTGTAGCCTCAAGATTCTTCAATGGGAAGGCAGGATAGCTAGTTCTCCAAATTACTGTAAATACTACAGACCAATCTATCCCTAATAACAACATCTGTGTACATTTAAGTATCATATGTCTTTGTTTGTCTGAAACAGGAAACTGGAAGTATGATCATATAGATTTTTCTCTTAACCCACATATTCTTAAGCAAAGAATATAATTTGGAAACAGAGTTCTTGTGGATATATATCTTTGGTTATTTTATATACCTGCATTAATACTTCTGATTGTCACATGCATGCGCAAAGAATCTAGCTGTGCACAGTCATCTTCTTTTTGAGTGGTGGTGTAATTTTTTTCCAACTATGGAGACTTCCCACAAAGTGTTTGCCCATTATGATTAAAGTAAAACCTTAAAATATGAATCTGAAGTTATTTTTCTAAATTTAAAAAATTACAAAAAAACTATGTCATTTATTACATGGCCATTTGTTTACATACAAGTTTCTCCTGCAAATTTACCAGCTCCTTGATATTAGGAATAAGTACAAGAAAAGATATCTTTTGTTCATTATAAACAAGCAACATAAATGCCAATATAGTGATGATTATCTTGTCAAGAACTGTACAAAGCTAACTTGCAAAATAATTTGGATCTAAATCATTTCTCTAGTGATATCAAAAAGTTAAGTATGCTACGTACAGTGCTCTCTTAAAGTA
Source organism: Cacajao melanocephalus (assembly GCA_963573385.1). Lineage (NCBI taxonomy): Eukaryota > Metazoa > Chordata > Mammalia > Primates > Pitheciidae > Cacajao > Cacajao melanocephalus. The sequence goes on along the minus strand of CAUYLG010051321.1, from coordinate 27,179 downwards.
GTATTCATGTCACATACATACATATTCATATACCTACATATTACATGTATCTTCACTCTATAAACTTGTAATAAAAGTCAAATGAAATCTTTAGATGTCCTTCCACATTTTATGGTGACATTACCTGAATATTAACAACTGCCTGTCCTTGAAGAGGAGGCACTCCCTGGTCAGTGGCAATGACAGTCACTCTGTAGGAAGGTCTATAATCATATGAAAGTATTGTGGTTGTTCTTATTTCACCACTGTTGGCATCAATCTTAAAGTGATCAGAACTATCTTCTATAAACACACAAGAAAATTAAGAAATGAATGTTAATTGACAATGCAGAAAACAGAGAATCGATGAATCCAATATCTTGATCATTGGGAAGATTTATTTGGTTTAAATTCTATGAGAGTATGAACACAAAAATGACACTAAAAATAGACAAGAAACATCAATTTTTAAAAAGTTGTATTACAGAAAATGTCAAGCGTATAAAAGAGTGAACAAAAGGATATAATAAACATTCATGAATCCATCACCTAGCTTAAACAATGATCAATTCATGGCCTAGCTTATTTAATCTATTCCCCATGTATATACTTCTATTTTCCCATTTTTTTTGAAGTTCCAGAATTCACATTATTTCTTCTGTATATATTTCAAAATGCATCTCTAAAAAATAAGAAATACTTTAACACAATCACAGTACCATATTACACCTTAAAAATTATTAATGATTCACTAATATCATCAAATAGTAAGTTTTCAAATTTTCAGTCATACCATAAATATCCTTTATTTTTCTTGTTTGTTTACATTAGGATCAAAATTAAGTCCATATACTGCATATTTCTTTAAACTATGGATTCTTGCCAGCCATCTCTTTATTTGTCCTTGCAATTCATTTGTTGCATAAACTGGATCTTGTATCCTGACGTTCTCCATGATTTAAATTTGCTGTTGCATCTCCAATGTGCAGTCTAATATGTTCCTCTATTCTCTGTTTTCCTTAACTTGAGAGGTAGATTTAGAGAACTGACTAGATTCAGGTCAGATTTGATTTTCTTTTCTTTTTTGCAAGACTACTTCACAAATGTTGTTTTTCCCTTCAGAGGCATATGTCTAGCTGCCTTAAAAAATAAAAATAAAAAAGATGAGGTCTCTCTCTGTCACCCAGGCTGGAGTGTAATTGTGCCATGATAGCTCACTGCAGCCTGGAGATCATGGTCACAAGTTATCTTCACACCTTGGCCTCCCAGATAGCTGGGACTACAGGCATGGGCCAAAAGCTAGTTGTTTTTGATATTGGTCCCACTGATGCACAGCCTAGATCCATTCACTATTTTTCTGAGATGGAGTCACTCTCTCTGTCGCCTAGGCTGGAATGTAGTGTCACGATATTGGCTCACTGCAACCTCCGAGTCCCGTGTTCAAGCGATTCTCCTGCCTCAGCCTCCTGTGTAGCTCGGACTACAGGCACGTGCCACCACACCCAGCTAATTTTTGTATTTTTTTTTTTTTAGTAGAGACAGAGTTTCACCATATTGGTCAGGCTGGTCTCAAACTCCTGACCTTGTGATCCGCCCACCTCGGCCTCCCAAAGTGCTGGGATTATACACGTGAACCACCACACCCAGCCTTCATTAACTATTTTTTAAGTATTGTGAAGTGTAATACAAGTTGACATCCCAAATCCAAAAATATGATATCCAAAATGTTCAAAAATCCAGAATCTGAGCATTGACAGGACACTACACATGAAACTGTATGCCTGATTCATCTGATGAGTTGCAGTCAAGACGCAGTCAAAACTTTGTTTCATACACAAAATTATAAAAAATATTGTATGAAATTACCTTCAGGCTATGCATACAGGTGCACATGAAAAAATGAATTTCATGTTTACACTTGGGCCTCATCTTTAAGATAATCTCATTATGTATATGCAAATATTCCAAAATTAAAAAAAAAATTGAAAAGCTGAAACACTTCGGTCTCAAGCATTTTGGATAAAGGATACTCAATACGTGCTGTGTTTTGGTTTATCATCCCTTTTTCATATTTTTGCTGGAATATTTCAATAAAAAGAAACTTTCAGAGAAAGAGTTCATTATAAGAAAGGCAGGATAAATGCTTGATGAGTTAAACTTTAACAATTTTTGAAATAATGGATTGGTTTACTAACATCCACCAATGTTCCAAGTATGATAAGTAATATTTGGTCTTGCTTTTTTGGAAATCATTAAGCATGAATTTAAACATATTAGTCGTGCTTCACTATATTGTAATTATTATCCTTATTGATGCTGAAATAGTCCCATCACTGAACCTTGGCATCTTCTTAAAGTTGGTTCCTGGGTCTCTTTACGTGATCCTAATAGGTTTAGTAGCCTCCTTCTAACTATGAGAAAATGGTACAGATTCATTTTGTAGGTTTCCTGTCATGATGTGGCATCACCATTTCTCCAAGAACTGCTGGTTCCTTTTGGTAGAAAATGGTTTTGGGAGAATATTTTTGGGACATTAGGGGTGCTCATTGTTTCTGGGTTTGTCATCATTTCTAGGCCTTTCCAGTGGACAGAGAATACACATGCACACATCTATGCATATATTCATATTGATGCTTACAATTCAAATTGGTATCATAGGGTTTTGAGTTAAGTAACAGATTTGTGTTCTTCAATAAAATCTGAATATTTCAAACAGTTCAAACATCAGAAAAATCCTGAGTAGAAGCTCCCCTCCATTCTTTAGTTCAACAGTTGTTGAGTCATTACTATGGACCAAATACTTTACAAGTTATTAGGGATATAAAGGCAAATAAAAAAGAAGCCCTGTCTTCAAGAAACTCATAGCATGGAGCAGGCAATTATATAACATCTACTAGTTGTGATTTCTATGCTTTAATCCATTGATTTTATTCTCATAGAAATACCACAGAATGCATTCATGAATATGATACGTGCCTTTATTCCCCTTATACCGATTTTCATCTTGTTATTTTACCATATATTTTGTAGTTGCTTCTATTTTACTATCAGATAAAAAACAAATATGTGAATAATATAATATATATCTCCATATTTTTGTATCAATATGCCTTAAGTATCATTTTAGAAGCTAATTTTTAAAAAAATATTTTGAACATTTACAAATACATGAACATCAAAGTATCACTTCTTAGATTGATTAATTTTCAATATTTCTTCAAATTTTTCCAACAAATAACAGAGTATAAATAAAGGAGTGGACCTGTATATAGCTCCAGATCTCATTCCCCTCCTCTTTCCCTGTAGAAAGTCACTTTTATAACTAAAGTTGGGGTTTATCTTTCCAGTCCATACATCCATAAATAATGTATACCATGGCTTTGCTTGCTTTTAAATAATAGCATTATAGCAGGATTACAGCTGTGTGTCTGTGTGTATCTCAGTGTACGTGTGTGTCTCTTTCCTCCTCACCATCATTGTCTTTACAGGCACACCATGTTGCCTTCTCCACCCCAAAATAAAACAGGAATAAAAGATGTCAAGATCTTATTGACCTAACTAACCTAATAGCCAGAGGAAGGTTCTTGAATGCACAGCTGCAAAGCCATTTTTCCTTCCTCCCAAGGACCAGATTAGAATAAACTAAGACAATAAAAAGATACATATGAGAAGTAACAAAAAGGAAGACAAAAGTAACAGAGGGGGAGGAGGGGGAGAGAGTCTCTGAAGGAGGGGACAGCAGGGACACAGAGGAAGGGCTGTCTACAAATGTGGATGTGCTGCAGGCTCACTACCTCTGTATATTCACAATTCAAGTGTCCTGAAAACTTGGGAAGAACTTCTGAAATGTTTACAGGTAAAGAAATTAGGATGGTTTACACAGGCATAGAAACATGAGAGAAGAATTTGCTCCCTGACCAAGGAGGTATTGAGAAGAATCGCATATGTAACTTTTCCAATGAAAGGCAATGCAATGAACTCAAAACTGCTGTTTGCATCAAATTCTTTTTATCTTCTGCAAAATTGTTGCCTTCCTTGCTTAACTTTGGATTCAATATTTATCCACACTGCCACGTACGAAACTCTACTGTATTCATTTTCATTGTTGTATTCTGTGAATACACCACATTATGCAAACAACTGAAATAATGCTTCGATGAATATCCTGTTACAGTCTCACTGTGCACATATAGAGTTCCTCTAGAGTAACAAAAGTAGAAGTGCAAGGGGCACAGGCACATCTCCAATCTTATCAGATACTGCTTCATTGTTTTTCAAAGTCATCACATCAAGGAGTCTGGGCATGCTTTAACGATCTTTTTAATTATTCAGGCTTCTTTTCTTTGAGTTGTCTGTTAATATTATTTGTCCAGTTTTATTATTTATTTGTCTTTTTCTTACTGGTTTGCAGGAGTTCTTAATAGTTTTGTATTGGTTATTGGGCTGTAATTATCTTTTCCCAACTTGTGACTTGACTAATCAAATTGTAAACAATGGCCTATTTTGTAGTGTTTTTAATTTTAATGTAATTTTACGTATCTCTTTGTAAGCTTCTGCTTTTCTTCTTGTTTAAACCATCTTTATTCTCAATGCCATATATTTAACCAGTCTCATATTTTTTTGTAAGAATTATAGATTTCTACATTTAATAAGACTCATCTTTGATATGCTGAGAGTAAAGATATTTTTTCCTTCTAGGTAACCAGTCATACCAGCATCACGTACTGATAGTCCATCTTTTCCCCATTTATTTTCCACCCCCTCGTATGTCAAGGTTCCATATGTATAAAATGTGACCCCTATTCTTTTTAACTGGTCCATTTATTAATGAGTAAATTAATATAACAGTGTCTTAATTACAAAATTCTATAAATCAAGACCTGGTAGGGCCTACTTCCCACTTGTTCTTTGGACACTGTCTTGGTTACTCCTTGTCTTTTGCTCATCCACATGACTTTTAGAATCAGCTTGTCAAATTCTATCAAATCCTCATTAAAATTTTGATTGAAATCATACTGAATTAATAATCATATTTTTGTTAAGAATTGTCATCTTTAGGATATTGAGTCTTCCCAAGCATGAATATGATACAGCTTTTCATTTCATTCTTTTATGTCCTTCATTAATATTTTTTACTTTTCTGTATGAAAGTCTTGCACAAGTCATGCTGGATTTTTTTCTATGCTTCCAACAGAGACAGATCCCATTTGGGTTGTTTTGAAGTTTATATAGTTTGAGAGGCCTTCCTTAAGAAAAATAAATTGTCCACTTCTCCCTTGACGCCGGGGAGGCTGTGCAAGCAAAACACCCAAAAACTAAGCTTTATTAGCTTCACAGTAGATTGGGCCCTACACCCTTTCATATTCTTTGTGAATTCACCACAGGGAATGAGATCTTTGGAAACGGCTACATTTTAAAACTACCAGTGAGTTTCATGGGTTGACATTGTTCCAAGAAAACTGACTATTGAATCCAAAGAGTTGCCTATAGCATCTCTTGGGTTTTCCATGAAGATAATCAAATTATCCGTGGGTAAGAGCAATGTTGTCTCTTCTTTCCTATGTCCTATGTTTGTGTGAAACATGACAAAGCACCAAACTGTCTTTTAAAATTATATAAAACACAATGCCAACTAAAATAAATAACTGGAAAAAATCTGAGGCCTGCATATCCCAACAGAAAGCACAAAAGTAAGCCCATTTCAATAAAGTTTCCCCATACACATATACATATGTGTAATGTGACATTTTCTAGGCATGATTTACTCTGACCTTACAAGTATTTAGTCTTCATAAAGATTCATAGATGCTTGGAACTCTTAATCATACTTAATACCAATTCTTATCTCCTAACACTTTCCTATCAATTAAAGTAAATTTGTACATCACATTATTGCAATTTACTCACTAAAGATGAACGATAAAAAGCTACTCTGATTTTTCATTTAACTTATAAACTCTTTTTCAAAAACTGAAAGTAGTTCTTGACAATAGCAAATGTATTTTGTTTGTAACTTGGTGTTTTTTCAAAATTAAGTACAGCATTTTAAGTAATTAAAATAGAACCTTTTTCCCGGAAGGGAATAGTTGATCAATGAAAGTAGAAATCTCAAAAGTTCTTAATCCTGTATGAACAGTAATTTTTACCTGAAGATACGGAGTATACAACTTCTGCATTATTTCCTTCATCAGGATCCTTTGCAAATACAGTCGTAACCAACATATTTACTGGTTGACCTTCCAGAACCTGCCATTAAAACAAACAGCTTACAAATGAGTCAGCAAAAGTTTAAAAAGAAATATCAGTGGACCTTTAAATGAATGAATACATTATATTAAACATTTTAAACTATCTTAAAATCCACATATAATTCAAATGTGTACCATGTAAAAGTTATATGGGGGTAAGTCCACGAAAAGCATCCTTCTTACAAATTAAATCTTTTATTCAATTAAAATGAATTATCTGAGGCATCTAAACTAATTCTGATCAAAAAAAAAAAAAAAAAAGAAAAAGAAATTGAACTTACTAAAAAATCTTAGATTTGTGGTGTATTTTAAGATTTCTAGCATAATCTCATTCATCATCTTTTACGACAATTTTTCAAAGGTAGTTGTTATGGCTTAAAATATGCTTAAAATAAGTATGAACCTTTAATTCAGGAAACATACCTCATGTAGGACATATCAATTATCAGGGGCTGTCTTGCAATATTGAAACGCACATGTGAAGTTGAACTTCAGTTTTAGAGTCCAACTGCCCAATTAAGCCACAGGACATTTTAATGATACAATAAAAAGGCGTAATGATAATATAATAATGTTTTGTTTTGTTAGAATTTTTCTTTAAAACTGGATTCAGAAGATCAGTTTAAAGTTATAAGTTCCTCAGTACTCTTGTTGAGTTGTTCAATGTGTATATTTGAGCACAATTTGAATATCTAATTCAATTGTTCTGTAACAGTAGCTTCTAAACTTTTCATTATTATAACTCATCCACTAAAAAAGTTACTAGTATCCTAACGTATTTATTTATTATGTGAATGAATTGATATTCTAATTTATTGTGTATGTTATAAAACATACAAAAAGACAGAAATGAAAAAGATGAGGTAATACACATACCATTGCAAGTTTGTGCATGTGATCAAAAGGATCAACTTTTACTATCTCTGGATGTCCACCTATCCACTTAGGAGCTCTTGATCGTTCCCCTACCCTTAAGTGACTCTCTTAGAGATGTGTATCAATTTCTCTTAAGAAGTTCTGCACAAAAAGACGCATGTAACCTAAAACTACTGGAAAAACAAGCCACGTCTCAGCATTATCCTGAAGCACCATTCAGTTTGTGTACAAAGGTCCAAATTACACTCATTATAAAGCAACTGGAGGTACAATGCCAAAGAATACATATATTCATTAACTTTTTAAAAAGTTTTTTTTTTAAACGTGCACAATATCTAGGTTTTCTAGAAAAAGTGTGATTTGCCACACCAAGACTGATGTGATAAATTCACAGGCTTTACCACAAGATGGTGCTCAAAACAAATGACTAAAGATATTACCACTTCATTGCAAGGCTACTTCACAAACCTTCACGTGTAACTCCTTTCCAGGGAGACACTGAGGAAAGAAGGGCTTGTTATCATTGATATCAGTCACTGAGACGTAAACCGCCATGGTGGCATTTCGTGGTGGGGAGCCTCGGTCTGTCACTAGCACAGTCATCTGATGATGCGCCCGGTGCTCACGATCCAGTGCCACCCAACTGATCAACTCTCCTGCAGAGCACAGAGCAGAACAAGACACAGGCACTGTGTACCAGGCACACCACAGCCAGAACAATTTCCAGAAGGAAAACCAAATACAAAGCTTTGAGCAAACATGCGACTTCTAAGACCATTTACACAGAAGTTTGTCTCTACGGTACTGTTGAAAAAAATGTTCTCAAGTTGCTCCTGAAAATGTCACTTTAAATTTGTTATTCTTTGTATTTCAAATTATTGTCCATCAATCATTTGAACTAAAAAAAATGAATTCATAAAAATGATAAAACTCTGTGGGCGTTTAGCAATGATTTGGAAGATTTAAAACTGCTGTTTATCCCTCTTTAGGCTGGAAAGCACGTTAGCTCTGACACAAGTTCTGGATTTGGGCTCCGGGTTCCCCACCCCAGACATGTAATGACGTCTTTGAGCCTGGGACTGCTATCAGGAAGAAATGTAATCACATATTTAAAAGTGTTGTGTAAGCTATACATGATTACACAAAAGACAGTTATCACTACTTTAACACAGTGGCTACATATCTTTCTGAAAATCAAATAATATTCCTTAGGCAATGGTTTGTGTTTATGTACACAGGTATTTTTTTATCTCACAAAATATACAGGTAGCAATGGATAGCGACTTCCTAAAAACTCTTAATGCTTCAGAAGTTTTATTTCAAAGATTTCTGCCTAGAGCTACACTGCCTTTGGTAATTTCCCTCATGTATCAGCCATGCAGATCCAGGCATAACATCTAACTGCCTCTCCCTATTGCCAGGGGCCTTGCGAAGACAAGCACTCAGTCCAGTAGCCTGTCTGCTGTTGCAGAGCTCTGCCAAGCATTGGTTTCCTCATCATTTGTGAAAAAAAAAATGTACTTGTGAGAATGTAAGCATGAAGCAGCTACCAACAAACATTTCTACGCTAAAACTTTTTTTTCCTCTTAATACAAATAAAATCGCACTGTGTAAAAAAGAAAAGTGGAAACAAGGAACGAAAATGAAAATTCTCATTTAGGTAAGTTGCTGAATTGGTGAGCTTAAATGCAGTATTTATGATAACTGTTCACTATTAATATATAAACTATATTTATAGTGTTTACTCTGAGGTTTTAGTAGAGATCATAAACACAACTGCATTTTTAAAATTCCAAACTGTAATTCTCCTCTGAAGACCTTAACTTCTTCATGGCAAATAGATTTTTATTCATAAAGCGAATCTGATGGGTAAGCAGCAGCCTTGGAGCTCAGGGGTGTAAAAGACTGTGCAGCTCATTTTGAAGTCTTTTAAGATTTTGAAATCTTAACCAATGAATCGATTTCTAGTGACCCCAGGAGAGGGTTCCAAGGGAGCTCAAGTCCTGGTCACTTGAAAGATAGTCCAGAGCACTGGATGTAAAGGGGGTGTGTCTCCCAGGCTCTGGACACCTTCCCTCCACTCTGCCTTGCCACGCTGTCCTTGGGAGGAGGAACAGTTTACAAGCACATAATCTTATAAGCCTCTTCATATTCTTCAGCTCTTTACCCTTGAAAACAAACATGGCACAGGGTGTGTCAGGAATTGTCTCCTGCATTCGTGGTAAGAAAACAGCTCTGAGCTTAAGCTGCTTGCTTAAAGCCATACAATGAAATTAGGAGTGGACACCTGGTCTTCTCATAGGGGAGGGAAGATCACGGGAGAACCAAATGTAGTTTGCTTATTTTCAAAAACAAAAAATTACCAAGTGAAATAGAAGACCTTGAAAACTACCTAGCCCTATGGAAGTAAAGTACAACCAGGGTCATCCTGTATACTTGCATGGTTTGTGCCCTCGCAGAAGGAGTCCCAGCTTAGGAAGTGAATGAGAGAAGAAAGGCAGCTTGCAACCTCCTTGGCAAGCCATGTGCCCTGTGAAACCTTCCACCTGCTGAGGAAGGCCACCTTCTCCTAATTCACACAACAGAGGCTTGAGAACAAAAGCTTGAAGTTTATCAGAACTGAATGCAAAATCTGTCCCACTAAAGGCAGTGGCATCATCTGCCCAGGTTATGACATCGATGGTGTGTCCTGGACCTGTGCAAAGTGGGGGCTTCCTCTCAATCTTACGAGCTCTGTGACCTTGGGTATACTACTTGAGCTACCTGAGTCTCAGTTTCCCCGGCTATGCATTTGAAATATAAATATATTTCATTGTAAGGATTAAATAAACTCCCCATGAACTTACACAACATATATTTTAAAATATAATGACGTTTAATATTTAATTTCTTAATTCAAACTTCAAAAAATTCACTGTAATGATTCCCCTTTTTCCTCTGGTTTCCCTGTCAGAATGAGAATAAGGACATACATTCTCAGAGTGATTTTGAAATCTTAACCAATGAATCGATTTCTAGTTTTACATTGATATTTATATTTCACAAAATATGTTTTGACTTTTTTTAAAGTCTACAAATGGAAAAGGATGGTTGCTAAAAAAAATTAGCCTTGACACGAGGATATTTTCACTCCAGTTCTGACTATATCTCTAGTTTAGAAAAAAGAACCATATATTGGCAAGATGGGCATGTGATGCAAAAAAAGTATGAATCATTATGAGTGAAACTCTATTCAATTTTCACTCTGTTTTTAAGATCTCACAATATAGTAATCAAATACCGTATTTATTAAAAACCATATTTCAATTGCTTGTACGCACTAATGCTACACCTAACGATTTGAGTTTTCTCAACACTGATTTTATTTTATTTTTATTTTTACTTAAAGACCAGTGTGATCATACTCAATCCACATTTTAAATGAATAGGTGGAAACTATAAAGTGCTACCTGTATTAGGATTCATCTTGAAGAATTTTCCATCAGACAAAAGGAAATATAATAGCTGTCCATTCTTTCCAGAGTCCATGTCAATAGCTGTAATTTTGCCTATTACCCCTTGGGGAACAGGGCTCTCTTCGACTTTCAAAAACAACACATCATGCGAGAAGGTGGGGGAATTGTCATTCTCATCCCGGACGTGAACAATGACCGCAGTGCTCACATTTTGCAACAATCCGTCCTCGGGGATCCAAGCAAACACTCTAAAATTATATGTTTGGGTGGATTCATAGTCGAGCTGTCGCCTCAGATAAATCCAGCCCGTGTAAGGGCGGATTCCAAACATAGCAGAGTCTACGCTGGGTTCCAGCGAGTACCTAAGCGGCGAGGCTGCACGCTGGGGGTCAAGTGGGTGCGCCTGTGTTTGCAGTATTTGTGTCGTCAGTGAGAGAGACTCGCTGACTTCCACTTGATACACCAAGTGTTCGAAGGTCCAGGATGGGCTGGGTTCGCGTTTCTCGGTAATGACCGTCAGCACCAGCACGGCTGCCCGAGGAGGCACGCCGTGGTCCTCGGCCCTGAGAGTCAGCGTGCGCTCCCGGGGCTCGCCTGCGCCCAGGCTGCCGTTGAGGAACAGCACCCCCAGGGCTCTGTCGATGGCAAAGACGCCCGGCTGAGGGCTGGCGATGGCGTACCAGATGAGTCCATTCCGCCCACTGTCTCTGTCTTCCGCACGTGCGAGGTACAAGGCTGTGCCAGGCGGCGTGGTCTGGGATATTCTAATCTCATCCGAGGTCCTGAGGAACGCTGGGTGGTTGTCGTTGACATCCAGGACAGTTATGTTGACCTCCGTGCTGCTGCAGGCTGGGGAGCTGCCGAGCTGCGCCTGCACCGTGAGCACAACCATGGGCTGCGTCTCGTGATCCAGGGGCCTCCGGGTGCGAATAGTGCCCAGCCACGGGTGAATGGAGAACTTCCCGCCAAGATCACCAGAAGAAATCCTGTAAAGGATTGGTTCTGAGGAGTCTGAGAAAGAGAGAGGGGGCAACCACTGTATGTCAAAAGGGTAGACCCAGTGGAAACTTAGAAATTGAAATATTAATACAAACATGTACTGCCTAATGACACTTCAGTCAACGATGGACCACATATACTATGATGGTTCCACAAGATTCTGACACGTATTTTATTGCATTTTTTTCTATGTTTACATACATAAATCCTTACCATTGGGGTACAACTGCCTGCAGTATTAAGTGTAGTAATATGCTGTGCAGGTTTGTAGTCTAGAAGCAATCAACTATAACATTTAGCCTAGGTATCTGTTAAGCCACACCACCTAGGTTCATGTGAGTACACTCTGTGATGTCTGCACAATGACAAAATCTTCTAGTGAGGCATTTCTCAGAACACTTCCCATCGTTAAGAACTGTGATTGTATATTCTCCATCTACTAGAGTACTGTGCAATGTCTTACTTCCTCCGCTCTCCAAAGCCTGTTGAAAAGCGGACGCATGGATTTAAGACTTTTTTGGTGTATAAAAAGAAGGTCCAATGAGCAAAGAGCAAGCTACAGGTTTCACAATCTTTTTTCATTGCTCTTGCATTAGATAAAAGGGAAAGATATTCGGAAAATAATTCAGATAGCTTTTTTATATATTTGAGGAAGTCAAGTTAAATTTATATTGATGTTTCTCTATTATATCTGCCTATGAAGGGCAAATACTCTCCATAGAGATTGAAGGAAGGGAGAGAGGAAGGAACAAGAGGGGACCAGGAGGAGGACAAGCTCTTTGAAGAGGTAATTCATTTCTAGGAGGTTCACACTTGTAGAGTGTATCGTTTATCCTGCAGAGGTTCCGCTACACGTGTGAAAAAGTCACACACAGCTATTTGCTCAAGTACTATTTGGACTAGTAAGATTTTTTAAATCATTCAAATTGGTAGCAAAAGGGAAATGTTTACATAAAACATATCTAAGTTGAAATACTATACTACTTTCTTTTAAGGAGACAGAATGACGCCCAGTTATCTGGAAAGTTGTTCAGTATATACTAAGTGGGGAAAGAAGCTCTATAAAAACAAATACAGAAGGGTGCATTTTTGTCAAAAACTTGTAAATTGTGTGTGTGTGTGTGTGTGTGTGTGTGTGTTTGGTGAGTGGGTTATAGGAGACATATACTTTGTATATTGTAATCTGTATTGTTTTAAATATTCTTTAAAACATATCTATTATTTTTGTGATCAGAAAAAAAAATTGTGGGATGGACAGAAACAAATGGAAGAACAAAGAGCAAGCCACAGGTTGTGTTATTTCCCCTGTTTTGACTTGCATGGAAAGAAGAAAAAAATTATTCAGGATTGCACAGGCTAGGAAAAACAAATGTTCCAATAATGGACTTGCAGCAGCATAAGAAATAAGAACTTACTCAAAGACTCTTTTGCTTTCACTGTTCCAACAGGACTATCTTCAGGCACATCTTCATACACTAAAAAAGTGTACTTAGGCTTTTCAAACTCAGCAGTCACCAGAGTTGTCTGGAAAACGTGTATGGTAACGTCGGCATTAATGAGAGCTGCGAGCCCACCACCGTCTTGAGCAGTGACCATCAGTGAAAGTGTAGTAGACTCCAAATGACTAAGAGGTGAGGTTAAATAAATAATTCCTGGGTAGGGAAAAGAAAGCATTGGTAAACAGATAACATGTAACAAATATTGAGGAGCAATAGTAACACCTGGTCTATTAAGTGTCCTGTGATGTTTAATTTTATATGTCAACCTAATTGGGCCACAGGATGTCCAGACATTTGATCAAACATTATTCTGAGTGCGTCTGTGACGGTGTTTATGGATGAAATTAACATTTAAATCTGTAGACTGAATAAATCAGATCATCCTCCCAATGTGGGCGGGCCTCATCCAATCAGTTGAAGGCCTGAATAGAACAAAAACACTGACTAAGAGAGAACGCTTCCTGCTCTCAAACTGGGGCACGGGTTTTTCTCCAGCCTTCAGACTCAGATAGAAACATTGAATCTTCCCTGGTCTCGAGTCTGCTGGTCTTTAGTCTCAAAGTATACCATTGGCTCTACTGATTCTCAGGTCTTTAAACTGAGACTAGAGCGACACTGCCAGCTCTCCTGACTCAGCTATGGCTCACCCTGCATATCTTGGGACTTGACAGCATTCATAACCACATGAGCCAATTCCTTGTAATCAATCTCCTCATACATGTACACACACATATACATCCCATTGGTTCTGTTCTCTGGAGATGAACTGATACATGTATTTGCCAACCAAAGAACTTGAGCATATTTGTGAAACAATGTCCAAATTATGTTAGGTAAGCAATATTTTCTTAGAGCTAAAACATTAGACATTTTAGAAGTATATAAAGACACTAGAAAAATGTAAATTGTGTTTTTTTTTTTTTTAGGCCTTACCATATCACCAGCCCAAGATGACAGAACAGGGTATATTCCATAGTCCAGTGTATTCTAATTCAGGTTAGTGAGGGGTTGTAGGGTGATTATAACCTGCTCAAATGCCAGAATCCCAAGTCTACAGGATGAAACTAAAATTTTACCTTCTGAGGTGTTTGGCATTTTCCCTGAACTAGACCATGTACGGTAGCTCTCTTTTTCAGCTGACTCCACTCCACCTTTGTTAGTGAGAAGATACAATACAATGGCTATATACAAGAAAACTTCAGCAAATGTAAAGACAATGGGGACAAGAGTGGCAAGTTAGACTTATGTACGTAGAGTGTGTGAGAGGAGAAGGTATTTATGGTTAAGTCAGGAAGAGATTCAGTAATACTGACAAAATAAATTATTTAATATTATTAATACTACCACTTAGTGTAATAGCATAAAAACATGAAAATAGATCTAATGCAATCAACTTAAGAAATGAACCTGTTAGTTTTATTTAATGAGAAAAATGTATGCAAACTTATTAAATGAATTTGCAAACAAATATGTATGGCTGACTTTTATGGAATCCATCATGTACCGTGAGCCACAACAATCAATTAAATGAATAAATACTGCAGTCTTTGCCAGTTTAAGAGAAGTTGGCAAAAACATCAGGAATATCAGTTTCTTGGCATAAAAAAGGTGACATCCATTTGATTTCTTCCTTTTTTATATCAAAATCTGCCCTCTTGCAACTTTGATTTCTTGTTTTATTTCTATTAGAAATTTAATAAAATATTATTATTAACTTTCAAATATCTTGCCTGACCTGCTCTGAATACATCCTCATTTCCCTTTTTTCCCTAGCTTAACTTAGGTATAACTGACAAAATTCTATATATTTAAGATGTACAATTTGACAATTTGAGGTATATATATTTCTCTATATACATACATATGTAACCATTTTATTTAATGATTCCTTATCTAATATGATTTTAAATCATTTCTCTCACAGTTCCTTTCTCCTAAACATGGTCCAAGTTGATCATCTCAATTTTGACATCCAAAGTGAAAACACTTTGTTTCCAACTATTGCAAAGCAGAGTATAAAGACTCTTTATTAGAATACTATAAAATACTAATAAAACCGGCTGTTTGTACACCAGCATTTAGTAGCCATATTCACATTTGGTTTCAGACTGATTTGATGGTCCATCAAAGCACTCAGTACTTACCACAAAAAATTTACAAGTCAGATCTTTCCCATCTGTTATTGGTGCAGTTTTTAAAAAATATTGTTTTCTTATTAAAGTCTCTGATTGATTGAAAAAATAAAACTTGAATATACAAAAATGTGTACAGAAGAAAAGAAAAAGTTCCTGTACCCCAACCATCCCCACTCTCCAGGTATATATTCTTCCAGGACTACTACTAAATTCCAATTACAGAGAATTTTGAAAAGATTTTATGTTGACCCTTGATGATTATGACAATGAAAAACTTAATGTCTGCCTCAACACAACCTGGTCTTTCAGCCTCCCAACTGACTCCTTCTGAACTATTTTTATTTTGTGTTAGAATAGTGTTCTTGAAATCCAAATCTAGACACATTGATGGCTCCCCACGTTTTCCAGGTAAAGTTCAAATGCCTTATCTTAACATTCCAAGCCATTCACAAATGTGTCCTCTCCCTCTCTGTAACCCCATCTCACAGCTCTCTGTGCCGTAGCTCTCTGTACAGTATCTTTTGCTCTAGGCAAAGTGAACAACTTGTAATTTCCAGAAAAGACCTTGCTATCTTCCATCTGGATTGCTACATCCTCTTCCCAGAATAACTTCATCTTATTTGATGTAACAGTTTCTAGTTATATTTTCTTTTATTAATTTTCTTTGAGACAGAGTCTCTGTTACCCAGGCTGGAGTGCAATGGTGTGATCTTGGCTCACTGCAACCTCCACCTCCCAAGTTCAAGTGATTCTCCTGCCTCACCCTCCCGAGCAGCTGGGACT
Organism: Cacajao melanocephalus; assembly: GCA_963573385.1. Taxonomy (NCBI): domain Eukaryota; kingdom Metazoa; phylum Chordata; class Mammalia; order Primates; family Pitheciidae; genus Cacajao; species Cacajao melanocephalus. Next base: position 11,205 of record CAUYLG010051321.1, on the reverse strand, counting down.
ACAGGCACCCACCACCATGCCTGGCTAATCTTTGTATTTTTGGTAGAGACAGGGTTTCACCATATTGGCCAGCCTGGTCTTGAACTCCTAACCTCGTGATCTGCCCACCTCAGCCTCCCAAAGTGCTGGGATTATAGGTGTGAGCTACTGCTCCTGGCCTCTAGTCATATTTCAAAACGTAGCTCAAGTCTCACCTGGTGCAGCTGGCCTTCTTTTACCCTCCACTTAGCTCTAGCTGCCACTCTTCTATGACCCCACAGCAGCCTGGGTATATGTGCCTATTATGAACTTAACATGTTTGACTTAATTACCAGGCTATAATATTTTATATCAGTCCCTCATTTACCCATTAGTTTACTCAATGATTTATAAACAAAGTTAAAAGACATTTTGAAAATACATAAACAACAATTTACTATACATAAGAAGAGAGTTCTGTAAACAAAATGAAAAATAACTAAAAGATAGATTAACAGTGGATAAGGACAAGTAATTTAGATAAGAAAGAATAAAATGTTAATAAGTATAATACTGCTCAAAATTACTAATAATAATGAATATGCAAAATTAAAACAACGGCATCATTTTTACCTCTAATGTTTCCCTAAAATATTTAAGTGATAATACCCAGAGTTAATAACAGATTGCTATTTATGTACACTCTCCAAAAGGCACTTTGGTGATATTTATCAAAACTTTAATTGTTCACATTCAATAAATCAGAATTTGTGTAAGTACACAGAAATAAATCAAGAGGATATCATTTGGAACACTGAAAATGACCTTAATAACCATCAAGAAAAGACTGAATTGTTCATCCACTGTGGTATATCAATACAATAGAATACTATGTGGCATCAAAAAAGAATGAAATACATATACACTTCTTCATCTAGAAAGACTTTACATGCTACATTTTATGTGAAAAACAAGTTGCAAAAATGAATCTATGTTATCAATTCATTGTGCTTAAAAAAATAATGTCAGTACTGCATGTGTTAGCCAGGATTCTCCAGAAAAACAAACCAATGGTCTCTCTCTCTCTCTCTCTCTCTCTCTCTCTCTCTGTGTGTATATATAGATATCTAGAGATCTTATATCTACATATAGAGATAGATATACATTAACAGATACATATAAAGTGAGATTTACGATAAGGAATTGGCGAAATTGTGAAGTCTGAGAAGTTCCATGTTCAGCCATCTGCAAGCTGGAGACCTAGAAAAGCTGGTGGTATAGTTTGAAAGCCTGACAGCCAGATAGTCAGTGGTAAATGAAAAATAATTTAAAGATATTCAGAAAAAGAAGATATGTTTGGTTATTTAACTATTTTTAGAACTATGAAGGAAACTTGTAAACTATAGTGAAAACTTACGTTGGACATTAAAATGTGGACCTTTAAAAATAATTGCAGGCCGGGCATAGTGGCTCACGCCTGTAATGCCAGCACTTTGGAAGGCTGAGGTGAGTGGATCATGAGGTCAAGAGATTGAGACCATCCTGGCCAACACGGTGAAACCCCATCTCACTAAAAATACAAATATTAGTTGGGTGTGGTGGCCTGCACCTGTAGTCCCAGCTACTTGGGAGGCTGAGGCAGGAGAATCACTTGAACCCAGGAGGCAGAGATTACCATGAGCTGAGATTGCACCATTGCACTCCAGCCTGGTGACAGAGAAAGACTCCATCTCAAAATAATAATAATAATAATGGCAGAGCACACTTCCTTAAAAATAGAAGTTTTATTCTACAAAAAGTTTCAAGGATGACTATCACGGAAATTTCAGAACCAGGAAGTAAAGATATTTAAGGGAGTTATTTCCATTAAATTAATCCCTGAGGTTAAAATAAAGATGCTCTGGAGAAATTGTCTACATAAAGCTGAACATGAAAAATAATGTTTCAAATCCTCAAATTACTAAAGTGTGTCACAATAACATATGGCAAATTGTGAAGTCTAATAAAATTAATATCTACCCTATATTCACTCTGCTACTGAAAAGAATTCTCTCTGGTAGAACTATTCAGTGTGTAATTATCACCCCCTCCAAATCCCTAAACTGGCATTTTTAATTGAGATAGTTTAATAATAGGTTTTGAGGTTTCTGATGATTTGATAACAGGGAGCAGGAAGCAACACATCCCTTATTTGATCCTTGATACCACCTAGAATGTTAGTCCATGAAGCAAAATTAAGTTTCTTATTATCTTAACAAAATTTTACTGATGAATGTTTATTTTATTTGCCATATTATGAGTTATCAAATACATTTGAAGGAAAGATAAAAAGAAAAAAAAGGAGATACAGCATCATAAATAGCTATACGAATATAATCTTTTCAAGAATCTTTACCCTTAAAGAACGTATAAAAGCCAGTCAGTAACTAAGTGTGATGCCAACAAAGTCGGCAAACAGGAACTGTCAGATATAGGTGAGCAGGAGATAACAAAACTTAAAGTTTATGTAAACAGTGAAACATTACACAAATGTTAGCTATCATGAAGAGAGCTTAGCTTAGAACCTTGCATATGGTAGCCACTCAAAAAAATGAATTTATGTGGGGGGAGGATCACAAAACTTACTTCTCAAAGGGAAGTGCCTTGTTAATAATTTTAAAAAATATTTACGAGTATTTCAAAATAGCACCATACAAGCACCTAACTACATAGAGTAAATCTCTGCAATCTCAGTTTTCCACTAGGTTTTTAAAAGAAAATGCTTGTTATCGTGTTCCTCCATTTTCATTTAACAGAAGTCTTAGAAATAGAGACCATAACTCTAGGGGTGTCACATTAAGATACATATACAATATGTAAATACGCTCATATATATATATATATATATACACACACACACACACACACACACACACACACATACACACACATTATCTATCTATCTACCTATCTATCTATCTATCTATCTATCTATAATAACACTGATCTACTAAAAATTCCTGTGTAGTAATGGGATTATAAATACTGTGTGAACAAAAAACCTGTTCATCAATTGCTAGGCTCTAAGTAATTTTTCAATAGCATCAGAAACTCCACTGTTTTCTGTGCATATCCACAGGCTAATCACTTAAACCTACCATGGTTATACCTTAATCCCCCGGTAATACCAGACAGAATCAGTTCCTGTCTGAAAGTGCTCAATTCTTGGGTTAATTAATTCCAGAAGCTTAAAAGTTTAGTCTTTTTAAATTTTTTTTATTAAATGAAAACATTATATACAACTAAATATAACCATCAAAGGAAATAAACACAATTAGTAAATTCACTTGTCTTTGAACTTGAAGGGCTTTAGAGATACCGTGGGCTTTATTCCAGACCACTGCAATAAGGCCAATACTACAAAAAAAGCGAGACACAGAATTTTTTTGGATTTTCCAGTCCATTAAAAAGTTATGTTCACACTATGTTGTGGCCTATTCAGTATGCAATAACAGTATGTCTAAAGAAAACAATGTATATACCTTAACTTAAAAATACTTTATTGCTAAAAAAATGCTACTGGTCATTTAAGGTTTTAGTGAGTGGTAATCTTTTTGCTGGTGGAGGGGCTTGCCTCAGTGTAGATGGGTGCTGACAGATCAGTGTGGTGTCCTGGTTACTGAAGGTGGTGGTGGCTATGGCAATTTCTTAAGACAACAATGAAGGTTGCCATTTGAATCTATTCCTCCTTTCACAACATATTTTTTCTGTAGCATGCAATGCTGTTTTATAATAGTTTACCCACATTCGAATTTCTTTAAAATTGGAGCCAATCCTCTTAGGCCCTGCTGCTGATTTATCAACTAAGTATATGGAATATTCTAAATCTTTTGTTGTCATTTCAACAATGTTCACAGCATCTTCAGGAGTAGATTCCATCTCAAGAAACCATTTTCTTTGCTCATCCAAAGAAGCAATTCCTCATTAGTTCAAGTGCTATCATGAGATTGCAGCAATTCAGTCACATCTTCAGGCTCTACTCATAATTCTATGTCTCTTGCTACTTTTTACCGCTTCACTGAAGTGGTGATTCCCTCAAAGTCATCTATGAGGTTTGGAATCAACTTTTTCCAAACTCCTATGTGAACCTCCTTCCATGAACGTTGATATGTTAACCTTCTTCCATGAATCACAAATGTTCTTAACGGCATCTAGAATGGTGCATCCTTTCCAGAAAGTTTTCAATTTATTTTACCCAGATCTATCAAACGACTCACCATCTATGGAAGCTATAGCCTTAGGAAATGTATTTCTTAAATAAAACACTTGGAAGTCAAAATCATTCCTTGATCCACGGATTGCAGAATGAAGGGGGGTGGGTTGGGAGCATTAAGACAAAAACCTCCTTGTACCTCTTCATCAGAGCTCTTGGGTAACCATGTGCATTGTCAGTGAGCAGTGATGATTTGAAAGAATTTTTTTTTGAATAATAGGTCTTAACAGTGGGTTTAAAATATTCTGTAAACCAGGCTGTAGACAGATGATATCTGTAAGCAGATAACGTTTGTCATCCAGGCTCTGTTGTTCCTTTTATAAAGCATAGTCAGAGTAGACATAGTATATTTCTTAAGACCCCTAGGGCTTCCAGAATTATAAATTAGCATTGTTCCACTTAAAGTCACCAGCTTGCACTAGCCCCTAATGAGAGAGTCAGCCAGTCCAGTTAAGCTTTGAAGCCAGGCATCGACTTCCCCTCTCTAGCTATGAAAGTCCTAGATGTTATCTTCTTTCATATAGGCTGTTTCATCTACACTGAAAGTCTATTGTTTAGTGTAGCCACCTTCACCAATAATCTTAGCTAGATCTTCTAGATACCATGCTGCAGCTTCTCCATCAGCACTTGCTGCTTCACCTTGCACTTTTAGGTAATGGAGATGGTGTCTTTCCTTAAACCTCATGAACCAACCTCTGCTAGCTTCAAATTTTTTTCTTTAGCTTCCTCATCTCTTTCAGCCTTCCTATATTTAAAAAGAGTTAGGACCTTGCTCTACATTAGGCTTTGTGGCGGTTTGATCTTCTATCCAGACCACTCAAACTTTCTGACTCAGCAGTGAGGCTCTTTTGCTTTCTTATCATTCGTGTGTTCACTGAAAGGAAAAGTGTACATTTTTCCTTTACATTCACAATTCGGATAACTGTGCAAGAGGCCTAGCTTTATCTGCCTTCTTTTGACATGCCTTCACCACAGCTTAATCATATCTCATATCTAGGTTTTGATTTAAAGAGAGAGAGATGCCACTCTTCCTTTCACTCCAACACTTAGAGGCTATCATAGGGTTATTAACTGCCAGATTTCAACATTGCTGCGTCTCAGGGATTGGGGCAGCCTGAGGAGAGCCAATGGGTGAAGCGACCAGAACACACACGACATTTATCAGTTATGTTCACAGTCTTTCACGGGCATGGTTTGTGGTATCCCCAAACAATTACAATAGTAATATCGAAGATCACTGATCACAGATCATCATAATGGGTATAATCATAATTTAAAAGTTTCAAATATTGTGAGAATTATCAAAATGCGATGCAGAGGCACGAAGTGTCCCCATAATGCTAATAAGTTTGTTTGAGGAGAGTTGCCACAAACCTTCACTTTGTAAAAAAACACACTGTCTGTGAAGCACAGTAAAGTGGGTATGCCTGTAGAAATAGACCTGGCTTAGATCTGAGCATGGCTGCTGGGTCATTTACCAGCAAATATGGATACCCATGCATTCAATCACTTCCTTCATTTCTTGAATTATATTCAATATATTTGTTTTGGTCCGGGTCTAATCAGGGAAACTGAAACCATCCTAAGAATTTTAGAGGCTATTTAATTAAAGAAAGTGATTATACAAGTATGGGAAACTCGAAAGAATAAGAAGGGGATGATGAACAGTAAATGCAAGAAACTGTGACCTTCTCTAGGGCTGCAGAAACAGAAGGAAAAAGGCAGTGCTGCTACCTCTACCAAAAAGAGGAGGAGGGCGAGGTACAGTGTGTCTTGGAGCTCTGAGGCAGCGCCACGGGGTTGATGTCCACAGCTCTGAGGCATCTCTGTGCAGCTCAGACTCAGGTGTCTCAGAGGGTTAGTGCAGAGCTGTGTTCAAGCCTTTAAGAGCAGTGCCCAGCAAGTACTCGGGTCACCATGGTGTGGCTGCTGTAACCCGAGGAGGCCTGGTGAGGGCAGTGCTCACTGCCCAAAAGGCCTTGCGTGGCTGATGATGGCTGGTGGTGGCATTTCTGAGGAAAACGGTGCAGTTGGTGCCAAAGGACTTGGGAGGAATACTAAATACAGAAGAAAGAATGAAAAGACCCCTTCTCTCCTCCCCTTGACTTCCAGTTTCCTGCCAGTACCTCCCACTGGTGGAACAGATCTGAAAGCAGGTTATAACGGTATATTGGGGCATCAGTCCCAATCTGGCTGTGCCTTCACCCAAGATGTCTAGGTCCCAGCTCTGCAGGGCCTCCTCACTAATGCCAAGTTTTGACGATGTCTTACGTTAGCTTACTTCCCCCAGCCTAAGGGTGATAGTTGGTTCCGTTATACGTTAACCTCAGTGTTTCCTTTTTGCCTTTTCTGTCTTCGATTACCCACTTTACCAACTGACCATACTAAATTATTTGTTACTATAAATGTTTTTGTTTCTGTTTTCCTGACTGGATGCTGACTGGTACTGATCTCACTGATCCTACTGGCCTGGCTTGAGTTACTAGTTAGACGAAATAATCACTATGGCTTGAAGGGATGCGATATCTGACCGATGTCACCTTGTTCACATGTCAAGGTTCTCCAAGCAAATAAACAAGTGCATGCTGGGCAGACAAAAACTACAAGTCCTAATTATGCCACCCTTACAAAACAGGCTCGTGTTATTCTCTGTCTCAACTCCCCCATTGTTTCCCTCATGAAACTTATCACAACCTGCGGGATTTTCTGTTTTCCTGTTTTTGTTTGTCCCCCTTCACAAGTTAAAGCCCCTGAGGGCAAGGACTGTGTCTGTCTTATTCACCATTACCAAACCAGGTCTGGCACAGTCCCAGGCTCAGAAATGGTACAGTAATTATTTGTTGAATGAATTAACAAATGAACAAACCAACCTGGAAAAGTCACGGCTTGAGATTAGGCAGAATTCCACAAAGAAGAAAGAAGATATCTTAGTCAGTTTGGCCGCTATAGCAAAAGTACCATAGACTGGATGTTTCACACTTCTGGAGGCTGGGAAGCCCAAGATCATGGTACCAGCAGATCAGTGTCTGCTCAGGGCTATCTTTCTGATTTGCAGACAGCCATCTTGTATCCTCACATGGCAGAGAAAGCAAGCTAGTTCCTTTCTTCATATAAGGCCACTAATCCCATTGTGAGGCTCCACCCTTATGACTTCATCAAACGTAATTAACTCCCAAAGACCCTATCTCCTAATTCAATCCCATGACGGGTCAGAGTTTCAACATACGAATTTTGGAGGGGCACAAACATGTAGTCCATAGCAGAAGAGTAATGAGGTATCAGAACTCCAGACCAAATATTTACATTATCATATACCTGTAACAATTTAGAGTGTGTGATACCAAGGCAAGAACAGATCATAGAATGCAACAGATAGCCCCTACAAAGATGCTAGTCAACTTAGGTGGCAGTCATGATGTTAATGAACGAATTCCTCTAGGTCCTGATGTATTATATTTAAAAATCAGTCAACTCAGTGAAGGAAAACCACCCCACAACAACTTTGTCCCATGCAATGTAAAGTTTCAGTGTATAAAATCAATTTTGTGCCTTTGGTAACATGTTCTTATTTAGTCCATATATATAATTATTTTTAATACATTATACATGAATCCTACCTAATTGCCAGTTTAATAAAGGAAGTCACCAGATCAGGTGTCTATGTAAGTAACTCTTCATGCTTAAAGTCAAATTCACGGGACCCTGAAAAGTCATTTACTGAGTGCTTCTACTTAAGACCACAAAATCTGTCCCTGGCAAGTGGGAAGCGATCTTACGTTCCAAAACTATAGAGAAATAATTCATAACTCCTAGGTATCCATCAAAAAAGTCTACCCCATATTTAAGTCTACTCATTTGCATTTTAAACCCATAGTCCCCCTCTTGATGTGGAGTATTTACCATAACAAGCTGCAAATTTTGTGTCAAAAAATTTTTTATGATAATGTCTGACTTCAGATTTGTATGTATCTAACTCTTGTGAACCTGTCTAGGATGATATATTAAAGATATGTCTGTGACAGATAGAAGACCACTTTAATCAATGCTATATATAAAGAGGATATTATCATTATTTCGGTTTAAAACACAAGTCTTCCTCCTGCATCAGTACTGCACAAACAAGGGTGTGAAGTTTGTGATGTTTTTAATCCTTGCTTTCAAATGCTATGAATGTTAGATTTCTGATTCTATATGCTAATTTTATGTTCTCAGTGCTAGGTTTATTTGGGAATGATTTTGATTAAACCTTAGCAGAACCAGACTTCCTACATAAACCTGGCATCCTAGATATTTTCCATATGGGGAACTGCTTCTTAAAAGCAAGGCAATAAATCTGTGATTTAGAGTTGATGGAGTAAGAAAGGAGCATGGAGTCAGATTTTTGGCATCAGATACAGCTGGGTTCAAATCCTGGTTCTATCAATCCCTAGTTTGATCTTGAGCAGTTTCTTAAATGCTCTGTGCTTCTGTTTATCACTTAAAACAGACTGAAGAATCAGACTAATATCATTTACCATGCAGAACTGCTGAGAGGATAAAACTACATCATATATATAAGCAAAGTACTTAGCGTAGTGTCTCACAAATACTGACTCTTTAATAAGATAATAGTTCCTTCTTTCCTAAAGACTACAAGGTATTAGATGGGTAATTCCATGTACCAATAAATAATCAATAATTAATGATTTAAAACATTTTTGGGAAAGGGAAAGTAAAAGGAACTGGAGTAGCATCAATATTTCACTGCAAAGCATGCATAGGAAGTCTGCTAGAAGAGCTGACCAGTGGCCCATCTGTCCTGGCAGCCTGCCACCAAGGAGCTTTTTGGAGGAGGCTGTAATGACACTCCTTATTTCAACATGTCCAGCCTCTCTACTTAAATGGTACAGATTTCTGGTCCATAGATTTATCTAAACCAGTCCTGTATGGATGGATGTACATTTTCTATTTGTCTCACTACTGTACAAGGCGGACCCACTACTGTAGATTTGTCCCACTACTGTAGATAGCAGACTCTTATAAGTTTGCATGTGTTCCCCTAAGTTAATATTTCAAAATCTTTTCAATAAACCTTCCTGATTTTATAGAGAAAAACCTGTGTCCTGATACTGACAAACGTTGGCAACATGGATGTGGGCTGATAGTCGCTTTTGGGGAGGGCCAAATACATTTCCAGTGGACACAGATGGGAGACCAGAAGCTTAGCTATTATTCTCTCTCACTTTGTCATTTGAAACACTTATAATTTGAGAGAATCAACTCTGAACACCACTGTTGACACCAACCCACCACCACCAACAGAGATAACACAGATTTAAATATTCAATTTAAAGGAAATCACTTACTTAAAGCAAAAACAAAAACCCTTGAAGACCTGGACCTAAGAGTGGTCCTTACAGTTGAAGGAGTGCCATATAAAGGTCATTAATTTGGCAATAATTGAGAAAAGAAGCAAGTAGTACTTTAAGATAGCATAATTTTTAAAAGGTAATAGAGGAAGTTGGATAATGTCTCACCAAATTTATGTCTACTTGGATCCTCAGGATATGACTTTATTTGGAAAAGGGTCTTTGTAGATACAATTAGTTAAGGATCTCAAGAGGAAATCATCCTGGTTTTAAGGGTGCCCTAAATCCAATGACCGATGTCCATACCCAAGGAAGGACACAAGAAGACACAGAAAAGAAGGCCATGCAAAAATGGAGACAGGGATGAGAGTCACGCTGCCATAGCCAAGGAGTGTCAAAGATCACCAACAAACACCAGAACCTAAGGGAGTCTCCAGAAGGAACTAATATCGTTGACACCTTGATTTCAGACTTCTGGCCTCCAGAACTGTAGAGAATAAGATTCTTCTGTTTAAGCCACCGAGTGTGGTGCTTTGTTACAGCAATTCTAGGACATGAACACCAGCAGTAGGCATACAGTAAATTTGGGAACTCTGAAGCCAGACTGTCTCAGTTCACAATTTGGTTGTCACTTCCTCACCATGTTTATGGGCTGTTTACCTTCTTTGGATTCATTTGCTCATTTGTGAAATGGAGATAAAAATAGTTCCTACATCAAAGGTTGGGTGTGACAGTTAAGGCAATTAATGCTCCAATGTTGACAAAAGACAAAATGACAAGAAATTTAGTTTAAAGATCTTAACTGGCTTTTATTTGCAATTCTAGAATTGAGCAACACCTCGTTTTATAACACAGAATGTGTTCCAATGAGCTGAGTGGCTGGCTTCATAGACAGAAAAGAAAAGCAGAAACAGGGAACAAATAGTAGACTGGTCGTTTCACAGCTACTTTCCTTGTAAATGTTAAATCAGACAGGACTTCCTTATCCTGCTAGCTAAAATTGGCTCATTTGGGGATTTGGCTATTTATTATCCCTCTCTCTCCTGATTTCTTGGAAGGTCAAATAAACAACTTCATTTCAGCTTGATGGCATGAAACTTTAGCATGAGTGACTCCATTTTGGTCTGTTCTGTTGGGCCTAGTGCTCCATTCAAACCAATGGCTTCCTATAAATTTTATTGAACAACACCCATTATGATTTACAGACTGTGTCCCTATGTCCCTGTACCTTCAAAAGCATATTATTTCTGCCTTCTCCTTATTTCATGGGAAGATTTGTGACAATGGATACGAACTAATATTTTTATATACATGGTAAATATGACTAAGCCTGTGTTTCCATTATTACCATCTGTAAGGCTTATTGTTGAGTTTAAAATTAGGAAACTGAGGCCAGTATAAGGAAAACTAAATTCCAGTTTATTCAGCTCCCGGGCGAGGTTCTGTGGTCCAGAGAAAGGGCCAGAGAAGTCACGCCCAGCTGTTCTGGGCATGGGGTTTTATAGCGGGTGAGGGCAATAGATTGGTCAGTGGGGAAACAAAGCATGGGCAACTGCATTGGTCATAGAGAGACTGGACCTGGACTTGGCAAGCTGCCATTGGTAGCCCAGTGGGGCTATCGATAGGTGGGCCAAAGAAGGTAATAGA